>CAEGAF010148221.1:0-16678 GCA_903067075.1 Micropoecilia bifurca
ATACGTATACTAGATACTAGTATACGTATACTAGTATACTAGTATACTAGTATAATGAGATACTAGTATCTCATTATACTAGTATACTAGTATCATTATACTAGTATACTAGTATACTAGTATAATGAGATACTATCATAGAGATACTAATGAGATACTATCTCAATATAATGAGATAATTTTTTAAAACACAGGGGCAGAAATGGGCTTCCATATAAAGCAGAACAATGAGTGAAGATACAAGACAGAACGGGTCAAAACTGGAAAATTTTCAGAATGGCTGAATGTTTATGTCTAATAAAAAAACCCACTTCTATCCTTTCGATATTTATGTTATTACAAAATACTACAATAAAGGTTTAGATAAGAAAAATTGTGTGACTGAAGTTTTGTCAAAAATTGTAAGGAGTCTATAAAAACAACCTAGAAATAAAATCATTTTAAAGAATAGATTTCTGACCATATTAAACATTCATCGTGGACCAAGCTGGCAGCAGTAGCTTGTTCCATTATTGAAGCGCCGCCCTCAAGCGCTGTCCAGAACAAGGAATCGAGCGCACCGCTGCCGTTTTAAACGCTCTCCTCCTCTTTGATTCGAGAAGACGCGGGGATGAGCGGGGCGGGGTTAGACCGAGTAAACGTCCAGTTGTGGGCGGGGAGAAGGAAAACCGAAGCGCTTGCCCGAAGGGAACACAGAGCTGCGGAAGGGTTTCAGTTTAGATGCTTTGCAAGTCTTACATGAAAAGGGAAAAATGAGACTTAGGTCTCAGAGGACGATTGCCGCGGCTTCGGAGACGCCGAGGAGGACGCGTCAACGGTCGAGACAAACGCGCCTTTCGACGACGGAGGCGGAAAGTCCCTCACCAAACAAGGTAGCTCGTCGATGTAAAAACGGCCGTTTCGTTTGTGGCAACAGTGACCAGTTTGCAGGAGAAATATCCAGTTATCACTCAGTGTGCTGGTGTTTTGTTAGTTTCAACACAGCAGACGACGCTAATGCTAACTGCTGTTAGCATCTGAACGGTATGTGGCCTAAACCAACGACAACCCATCGCCCCTAATGGCAGTTGATCAAAAGTAGAGATATTGGGTCGCCGATCAGACTTTTAAAGGTTTTGTAGTAAATATTTATCCACGAAGCTGATGAAATCCGCTTTTATTGTGGGTAGAACTCCGTCATTTTCAAAGCTCCGGTAGGAGGCGCTGTTTCAACGTAATGCTGAAGTTGGCTTCCGATTGACAAACATCTGTTCTTCAGATTCCCTTTAGCTCAAAATGAAACTCTTAAACCAATCAGGGCGGAAGTTTCCCACAACTAACCAGAACACGGCATAAAATAATATTGTGTGTAAAAAAAAAAAAAAGTTGAAATTGTCAAACCATTTTGATGTTTTTTAATTACTCTTTCAGCTTCCTAAGATTAGATTTACCACGTTGATATTACAATGTGCATTGATTGGAATAATTCTTGGACAAAAGCTGGATGTTTTACCTATACAACATATTATTTTTTTTTTTTTAAATTAAAAAGTCATTACACACCTCTTACCGGAACAAAATCTAAAGCAAGATTCAGACATTTCTTGGGAAATTTGCTTTCCCCCCCTCCACCCCAAGTGCTTTGTCCCAAGTTATATTCTTACTGGGTTTTTTTAAACAAGCATAACAATAGTTAATCCATCTGCTTTTGTATCCACCTATTTAACACACGTGTTTTTATCTAAAAATCATATTTAACTTCATGATTTTAGCTTATATTAAACAAAATATCCATTTTCTTTATGCCGTGACAATTGCAAAATGCAGTAGAATCTCCCTGCCTTTCTTTTAGTCAAGACACTTTTTTTGTTTCTTTATTTCTTATAGAGCCACATCTTACTTGCATCAACATCTAATGTCACAATGGTGATTTAGATTTATGCCAATAAATGCATTGTGTATAACTGCACAGAGGCAGATTGGATACTCTTTTCCACACAATGAGGAGTAAATGGTTTGTGTATTTTACTCAACCATAGATTGAAGCTCCTAAATGTGCTTAGGAGTAATCATTGAGGGGTCAGAGGTCAAATTCTGAGCAACCGATTAGGTGGCACTTTTACATAGGAGTTCCGTTTGTCTTTCTGGAACTGCAGCAACTTGGTCAGACTTTAATCTGGATTATAGATAAATAAATTGATAACACTTAAGCTGTGGTGGCAGTTCCTCAGGAGAGGGATTTATTTGTAACCGGTGGTTGCTGGTTCAAATCCCTAACTAGTCCTTATGTCCTTCTTTAGGACAAAGAAAAGGGACAAATTAAGATCAATATTAGCCGTAATAGAGATTTTATCTTTTTAAATGTTTTGATAAACAAAACACAGACTTCTCCTAAGCACTATGGGTCTTTATGAATTACATCCATGTGTTAATGTTGAGGGTTTGAGTAAAAACTTGGTTTGTTTAGTTTTCATTTTGATTACAACTGGAACATCAGAAAGTTCAATCCGTTTTTCAGCCTTATCATTTTCTCCTACTTTGCAATGTAATGTTGTTTTTTCCTTCTAGTCACGTGAAGCACTTTGATTTAGTTTGATGCTGAAAACATGCCGTACAAACAAAACTATAAAAATCAACAAAACTAGCTCTCCCTGTTGTAGAAATGTTGAAATAATGATGGCTGCCTAGAGGACAGATGCACCGAGTCTGTGTTGGATTAACGCAGTCGGTCGCATGTGAGAGGTGGTCCGGAGAAAATAGGTCACCAGAACACACGTGTTTCACGCTGCAGACACAAATGAGGGCTGAGCCGCTGCCAGGAGTTTACTGTGGTTTGATGGTTGAGAGCAGAAATGTCTGATCGGACCTCGGCGTTTAGTCTCTTTTGCTCATTAAAAGCCCAAATGAGACGTTCTTGATCCACCAGCTGATGTTTTATTGCTCGAGTTTCATTAAAATGTGCTTTTTATGACCCCATTTGAAATAAATGCCTATTCTCATAAGCTATTGTTGTTCACTATGTAGAGTGGAAGTTGCTTTGGTGCTATTAAGAAAGTGTTGGTTTCATCAACTAAACATTAGTGTTTGAGGTTCTGTGCTCAGCACATTTGGTCTTAATGTCAATGTCAAATTTATTTATATAGCATTTTAAAACGAGTATAAAACTGCACCAAAGTGCTGTACAAGAACAACAACACAAATAACAAAACGGAGCACAAACAATACATCAATTAAATGCCAAAGAGTAAAAATGAGTTTTAAGAAGCGATTTAAAATGATCCAGGCTGTGGGCAGATCTAATCTGGAAAGGTAAGTTATTCCATAAAACTGGAGCAGCAACAGGAAAAGCTCGATCTCCTTTCCTCCTTCCTTTAAAGCAAATCATGGAATCAATATTGGTTTGATAAAGGCGCATCCTTGTCTCTAATGATTTGGATACTTAATCATGACAACGCTGTTTATAATTTAAATTAATCTGTAGATATGCATGAAGGTACAAAATTAATTTTGAAAGGATTCAAAAAGCCCATTTTACTACGCTAGTATGTATATATTTATTTCCTGCATTCACAAGGAAGCAAATTATACAAAACGTATAATCACAATATCATGATGCCAATTTCAATACTAAAGAAAAGTTGATTTGTGCATCATGATAAATAAAACAATCATTACAGCCCTATTTCCGAGGGAAAGATTACAACATTCAAAATGCAAAATAGAATAAATTATAAGAAAAAAATACAAAGAATTAAAAGTACACAAACTAAAATTAAAAGTACACAAACTAAAACATTTAATATTATATTAAAACATAATATTAAATGATGATAGTATAGATAGTGGACAGTAGGGCGGTCATTCATCCAGCAGCCTGTGATGTTTTTGAGTTAAAAAATGTTTAAAGTTGACATGAAATTTGAAAATATCACTTGATAATTATGCATTATTTAAATATTGGAAGATTAATACATGAACAACTATAAAGTCTTAAAAAATGCAAACATTTTAAAAAGACTTAAATAAATAAGCAGTGCTTAGCCTGGTGGAGGCACAAGTAAAGCCTGGAGGCCCACCAGGCTTATAATCCACTGAGGAAAACCCTGACAGTGGATCAACAAGGTGGTTTTTTTTCTGTGAAAATAAAGTCAGATTTTCTCACATCTACCAAACTTTACCACCACAGTCTCATGATTGAATGAGACAAATTTTCATAACTGCTTTTATTTATTTCACCTGTGACCAGGTTGAAGAGGAGTCTGTGGTCCACCAACCAGAGGATGAGGTTCCTACAGTGAAGAGGCGGCCGCTGCCTCGCGCCCGGGCGAGGAAGCGGCCGAGGGCCATCGCTGTTGAGGACAGAGAGTCGGGTGTTTTATCTCCTTCAGCAGGTAAACACTCTTTACGTTTTGTTTTTTCCTTAATCTACAAATCCTCTTTCCTAACCGGTTCCTCGTCTTGTCTTCCAGATTTGGCTTTTAAGACCCCGCTCAAGCCCACAATGCACCACGAGCGCATTCTGTCGGAGATCGACGTGGCGTCGCCTCGTAACTCCACGGCCAGAAACATCTATCCGCCCATCGTGCGGTTCCTCACGCCCAGCAAGGAGAGTAGGTGTTTCAGCGTCCGGCCTGAAGCGGTGAAGAGCGTCAGAGACTCCGTTTGTCTCTGTCATCTCCATCAGTCTCATGGTCTCTGCTGCTTTCAGCAAATCTTTTGGGTTCAGTTTTTAACTTTTCCCACTGCGTGGTGACGCCATGCGATCACACAAGATGAACAGTCATCAAGAAACATTGATTTATTGAGTTAAAAGGAATGTAGACCGAGCAGATGGCTCAGACCGCTGCGTGTTGATGGTTGCATCATTAAGAGTTTTTCTGGTGATCAGCAGCAGCAGTTCCTCACCTGCAGCGGACGGCGTCGGTCAGCAGGTTTTAGAAAAGATGGAACGCTAACAGCTAGTCAGGCTAAAACAGAAAACCAAATTTATCAGAGTTTTAAATGAAGTATCCACATGTCTGACCAGTTTGTGCGAATAATTATGTCATCATTTGGATAGTGGGAAACGTGTTACTGTGATAAATGTGCAAAAAAAAAAATCCTACCGATCTATTGTGAAGTTTTTTTTTTTTTTTAAATTTTCAGTTGGATTTGTTCTAAGTTAGTCAAAGTCTTTTTTTGGATGAGCTCCTAGCCTTCCACTGTTTTTAGGATTTATTCACTTTTCCACCTTTGAAACATCTTTACCTACAATAGAGTGTGATTATATGGTTTAATTTTTAAACCATCCATAATATCTTGGATTAGCGACTCACCCCGTTGTTAAACAGCGGTCTCTCTGTGTTTGATCCTCAGTAAACTTAACATCTTAGCTCACCTTTCTGACATTAAAGATTAATAAATGATCGGGAGAATATAAAATTTAGTTTGTTTTTAAATAGAAAATAAAAACCCGTCATGCTTGTTGGGCTTCCTCTGCCAGTCCTGCTTGAGTGACTCGCTGCTCCTGCAGGTCGTCTCAGGCCGTTTCTCTTTGCTTTTCTGTTCAGATATGAAATGTCCTGAAACTGCCAACAGCGTTCTGCTGAGCCCAGAACAAGGAGTGTTTGGTTACGGTTCCATCGACCTGCTGGCTGGAGATGAGGACGACGACGTCTTTGATCCGTACGCTCTTCTTCTTCTTCCTCCTCTTTCTGGGTTTTATTTTTTTACCACTGGCAGGGGAAACATCTCATTTCAACAAAAGCTGGATTTCCAGCTGCCTCATTAATGTACATGTGTTTTCCTGTTTTCATACGTCGCGCTTCTATTGTCGTGTTCTCAGGTTTACCTTTATCAAGAACATCCCATCCCAGTCTCAGCATTCCCGGCCGTGTCTCCGAGACATCCCGCCAAAGACCCGCAGCACGCCGGAGGCCACGCTGGTGGTCGACCTGGTACGCTCACTCAACTCTGACTCACCGATGGTCCTCCCAGAACCACACTGGGATAAATACTGGACCTGGAAAACAATCCTAGTACAATGTAGAGCTGAAACTAACAAATTATTTAGTAACTGATTATCCAATCACTTTATTGTGATGATTAATTGCCTAATCAGTTTTTTTATTAATTGCCACATTCTGGAGATAATTTTTAAACATTAAAATACATTAAAAAAATGCAAATAAGCAATTCAATTCCTTTTATTAAACAAGAAAATAAACATTTTATTGCCCAAAATGCAACAGCTTAGAACTCTTAGTGTCTCTTTGATCTGAATTGTTGAAAAGATGCATCTGGAGATAAAAAAATACTTTTAATATCAAACTGTGAAAAGATCTGCAGGAGGTGCCTAATGACAGATTCTTTTTTTAGAGAAATTGTGAAGCTAAAACTTTTACAAATCTTTTCATTTTGAAATCAAAATGTATTTTGTTTTTTGTACAGTTTTGGCTCATTTACTGGGTTGTTCTTTCAGCAAATAATTGATTGATTAATCACGGTTAATCCAATTAATTGTTTAATTAGTTCCTAGTCCCAAAGACTAAGAAGGATTTAATTTGTTCATCACACAGTGAATGTTTATCTAGATGTGAGTTTTATGCTGCGTTTATCTGAGCCGAAGCAGCTGTTCATTATCCCGTCTGCAGCTAATTATCCCCGACTTTAAAGAGAAGGGAGGCTGCAGCTCGGCTCCCTAATTATTAACTAAACCTGTAAACCGCTGGATCAGCTGCTGGATCAGCGAGTCGATCATCGATCGAGACGTTTTGGTGCGATGGAGCAAACCGGAGGTGAAATCAACCTGATTTAAACCCAACTCTGCTGACAACCAACACGATGTCCATTCAGTGCCATTTGGTTTGGTTCACTGGCAGCATTAAAGGTCATGAGGTTCTGGGAAAAGAGCAAAATATTGGTACAGACTTAACAACGAACATGGACATCATTTAGTCCTAACCATTTATGTTATGGCAGCAGCTGGGTTTAAAAGAAGACCAGCACTTTGCTGAAAATGTGCTGTATAAATAAAATCACCTTTTACCGATTCACGTTTTTGTTTCTCCGAACAGGAGGAGACGCTCATGTTCAGCTCCCTGAATGTGATCGAAGAAGCAGATTATTCTTTCTATACCACATTCCAGGACCATCAATACAAGGTAAATAATCTCTGCTTTCAGTCGATGCTTTAAATGTTGCTGCTCCATCAAACGACTCGATTAGTTTCTCAGCTCGGCTCCAGGTTCTGTTTTAGCTTCCTGTTGGTTAGATTCAGGTGAGCTGAACCAGGAAAACATCGATTAAACCCCACATGTGGCTCATAACGGATGGTTTTATGGAACATATTGAGTTGGCCAATCTGAAATTTGCTGTTTAATAAACAAACATTTTCTAGAAAAGTTGCATTTTTTAAAAAATATTGTAATCATAACATTTTGGTCGGTTAATCACCAGACAGCAGCTGCTGCTGCACAAACTAAAACAATACAAGGAGATCGAAACTGTATAATTTTCTCTCTCTCCTTTGGTTCATTAAATGTGTGAAACTAAAACTCCCAACATTTATTGTCTACAAATATTTTACAATTTTGTGATGTCAGTTTATTTTTAAAAGGCATCAGTTGTGGCAATGCTTTGATGCAGAAATGGGGTTAATTTTGCTGTAATTCATTATTTTTTGGGTGGATTCATAAAACCACTTATCAGTAAATCTAGAACAGTTTTTTTTTTTTACTTTTGTGTTTTTATCTTATCTGGTTGAATAAAATTGTATCCGCTTGTAGGAAAAACATAACAGAAGTCTTTGTTGGCATAAAACTAGACTGAAAACAACAAATGTAAGATTTCTTTGCCTTTTCTTGATGAGTAATGCTTTACACCCACACTGCAGCACTCCCAAACATTCCCAGAATTCCCTTGTGTAATCCAAACATTAAAATGCCACAGAGAAATCCTGGGAATGATTCAGTGCTACTAGAAAGTTTAAAGTAAAAGCTTTTGCATGAAGTAACGGCAGTCATTTTTCATGTTTTTTAATAAAGAAGTGTTTGTTCTTTCAACAGGTGTACATGATCCTGCGTCCACACGTGAGAGAGTTTCTTCAAGCCATGGCAAAAATCTACGAGGTTTGAGAGATTCACAGTTTCTGTTTCTCTTTGTAAATCATTTCCGAACTTCTAACCGCAGCTTCCTGCGATTTCCAGCTTTTTGTTTACACCTGTGCCAAGAAGGAATACGCCGAGAAGATCCTGGAGATCCTCGACCCTCAGAAGAAACTCTTCCGGTACGTCGCCTTCAGAGCTGCTGCTGATATTTTATTTGTTTTCCTCAGTTTTTTTGGTACAAGTTGACATTGAGCTGCTTCTGGTTTTGTTTTCAGACACCGCCTGTATCAGGACGACTGCGCCTGCGTCCTCGGTCACTACATCAAGGACCTCAGCATCCTCGGGAGGGACCTGACGAAAACCGTGGTTCTGGATAACGCACCGCACACATACCCTTACCACGTGAGAAACTGTTCAGTTTACAAATATTTAGAATATATATACATATATTTAATTACACAGAAGACTTTGTAGCTTAAAAAATATATATTTAATTATCAGAGAGTAGAAGTGCACAATATGGATGAACTCAATATTTCAACTACATAGGATTGTTTGGATTTTTGGGAGGTTACTGTGTGTTAATGCAAATAATATCTAAACAAGTATAACTTTAATATCTAAAGAAACGGATATCTGGTTAGTTATCAGTGGGAGTAAAAATCTATAAGTACTTTATTCTTATTTTTAATAACTCGGCAGATGAAAACAACTGGGATAAATCAAGAGTCAGAAAAATCTGGAATAATTATTATCACACTCTTTAGCATTAGCATTGCAATAAAATGTTTTTTTCTCTCTCAACGTGCAGCAAGTTTTTTTTTTTTAATAAAGCTGCACTCTTGAGGTTTGGTTTTAGTAAATCCGTTTCTCTTTAAGAACTAATTAATAATTAGAAAATACTTGTGCTCACTTTAACTCTTAGATTTCCAAAAAGCTGCCAACATTTCCACATTAAACATGTTTGATAACGGCTCAGTGTTGAAACCTAAAAACAAATGAAAGAGCAACTTTGCTGCAGGATATTCAGCCTTTCTGTTGGCTGCTGATGTCTTGCTCTCGCTCACTCTCCTACAGCCTGTGTCAGCTGTAAACCTTTTGTGTTCTAAAAAGCAGCAACTTGGTTATTCAATATTGACGCATCGGTGAGGATGAAGCCACATTTTGTCCTCTGGCTTTGTTTTAAACGCTCCACTATTATGTAGAGCTGTGATTCTTCCCTCTGCAACAACATCTGCACCAGAGTTTCACAATAAGATCTCATTTTTAAGTCTGAACAAATGCTCCTCTGCATCCTCTTTTTTTTCTCCAGCTGATGAACACGATTCCTATTAAGAGCTGGTCTGGAGGATCAGAAGACAAAGAGCTGCAGAAACTCGTCCCCTACATGGAGAGACTGGCTCCAGCGGTAAGTCTGCTTCTAAATGCTTTTCTTTTCCTAGATTTCTCCCAAAGAAACTTGCTCTGCCACAGGAGAAAATAAACATAAAACATTTAACAGCCCTTGTAGTTCATCTTTAGTCACCTAATATTAAAACATGTATGTTAAAGTTAGATTCCTGGGCTTTTATTCCTCCAGAAGTTACACTTAAAGGAAAAATATTGTTGCTTATTAAAGAGTTTCAGTACAGGAGGTTCTGCTGCCCTCATATGGACACATTGAGGCATTACATGCTAAGTAGTTTGTTTCTTATTTAAAATTAATAATTTGTAACTTGTTTAGAACACGGTAGCTATTTAACCCGACAGGAATTAATATTGGCCTTTTAGAGAGGTGCAGCTGAATTCTGACTTGAATCTGATGGAGAAAAAATGGAAGGAATTAAAGATTAGGGTGATGGCCGTTAGGCCTTCCACCTTAAAACACTTATAGATCCTCAGCAAGACTAATAGTCAAAATATCAAGAGAAACGTGCAATTATGACAAGTTTTCTGACTGCTGTATTGGCAGTTCCTTTTATTTATCCTGCTTTTACACTGAAAATAGGTCAAAAATACTCTTACTAGATGTTAAATAAGCCTCATTGAAGGTTAAAATAATGTAACCCACAGACGATAAGTAAAATACAACCCACATTTGTACAAGAAAAGGGAGTTGAAGAAAACCAAGTAAAGATGGTGTAACAATGCAGACTTTATGATTATTGAAGAGGAAAAAAATATTTTAGTTTTTTTTTATATTGATGTTTTTCCTAACAAGGGGAGTTTTGTTGCGCCTCCCAGAGGAAAGCAGTTGGTTAAACAAAAAATGGGATGGGAATGTGAGAGGTCCTGACTGCACTGATGGCCCATAGTTACCTTATAGCATCCATATGACTGCAGCTAAAGTTACACACCTGGTACCAGCAACAGAAACCCTCCTGGAGTTAATTTCAGTTTTTAAAATTACTGCAACATCTGTCACTGCTTGGATCCGTTTCCTGATGTTTGTAAAACGATGCTGGAAGTTAAGAATACCTCTGACTGCTGCTGCTGCTGCTGCTGAGGCTGTGTTGTTTTTCTGTGATGGAGGTTAAAAACTGGTTTGTTTTTTGTTCTTTTCCAAACTGTTGGCCAGAGCTAACAGAACAATTAAGTGACGACATTTCTAATCTGGAAACACTGGAGGAAATAAAAGATAACCAAATGAGCTTTAAGGTGTTTTCACTCTCAACAGTTCGGTAAACTTGGTTGGATCGGGGCTTAAGCATTTGTTACATTTTCAGCAGGTGAGGTTCAGCTAAATGAAAAACCTGTTCCTCTCCTCACCACTGGTGGCGCTGCACCAAGAACTACTGAAGGAAACGACACAAAAACTTCTGAATAAGACACTGAGCAGAACTTCCTGTCTTCACTAAATGTAAACAAAACTGTTTCAGCATCAGATGTTGGCGGCTGCAGGATTTAACAATGAGCCATTTCTCCCAGTAGTGTTTAGACTCGCATTTGTTTTGGTTGTGTTTACCCAGAATCCTCTGCGCTATAGTTTGATGTTTTGGTTCACATCAGAGTCGTGTTACACGTTCACATCTCCCCAAACAAACCGGACCTTCTAGATAGACGAGCCAGAGTTTGATTAAGCCCGACTTAAACTCTTCAGGAAAAGGCTTATTGGTACATTTCTTTGTCTTCTTGATGAAATGATTGACTTCTTCACCCTCCCACCTGCTATGATCTGAACTTCTGCCTTTGTTGCCATGGCTACAGATCAGATTCTGCTTGTCTCTGCAGGAGGATTTCCGGGAGGTTCTGAAGAAGAGGAAGGACCACTTCCACAGGTTGCTGTCCGAGGACTGACAGACCCTCCCC
Source organism: Micropoecilia bifurca (assembly GCA_903067075.1). Taxonomy (NCBI): domain Eukaryota; kingdom Metazoa; phylum Chordata; class Actinopteri; order Cyprinodontiformes; family Poeciliidae; genus Micropoecilia; species Micropoecilia bifurca. The sequence goes on from CAEGAF010148221.1 coordinate 11,355, forward strand.
ACCTCACCAGCTGACTGTTGTAGCTCATGTTTAGGTTGAATTGCAGATTCCAGATCGGACCGCCTGACCGGGAGGCGGTGTGTCCGTGTCGGGAACCGGGCCGGTTCTCCTGCGGTTCTCCTTAAAGGATGGCACATTTCAGACGCTCGCTGCTGACCGATCGTCACTTGAACCCAGCTTCTTTCCAGAACCGATTCCTCAAGCAGCAAACTGCTAACGTGTGAATATTTCCCAAACAAAACTTGAATTATTTTGTTCATATTTCTAACTTTCTATTTATTGATCATATTGCTAATCAGCAACTTTTGTCTGTATATTTTAGATGCTTTTTTTTTTGTTAAATTCTATACCTTTACTCCAACAATAAATGACTAATAGAGCGTTGATTTGTTGCTTTAGCTCATTATTTCAGCATTTAATTTGACTGATTGTTGGGATAATGTCAGGTGTGAAATCATTCAGGAAGTGAGTGTGGCCGTCCAGAGCCATGAGATTGATGAGGTTTATTGAGAAAATGGTATTTAGGGGAAGGTTGGGTACTTTTATTCTTAACAGGTTTCCTTTTATTAGAAATTCAAATATCTGTACTGAAAATGAATATTTGTTTTCAGTACAGATTGATTGTATATTGGTTTTCAGGCAAACGGGGGAAAAAAAAGGTTTTTTGGTGTATTTTCATTTAAAAGGAGAAAAAAGCCTAAATACAATTTTTGCCTTTGAATTTGCCATGAACGAGATGCTGATCCTTTTTTCCACTGGTCTGCATTACTGCACTACCTTAATCAGGTAAATGTCTGAGTGGCAGCTTGGAGACTTGGCAAACCGGCACCTTACCCAGGGACTTAAAAGAGCTGAATCGGTTTGTTTTAACCATGGTGGCAAATTGCAGCAAAAAACTTGCCAAGCTGTAATTTCTGCTCCAGTTCTCTTCAACATTCCTTAATTTTTTGTGTTTTAAAGTCCAGTCTTCAGCAACAAGTGACTTTTAGACGTTCCTATGCCTTCAATAAAGATATGGGTGTCCTGTTCCGGTTTTAGTGGCAGAGTTTCTCTTTTTGTTTTAGAAAAGTAGTTTTTAAATCTTTTTATAGCAATTTGATCATACCTCTTGGATTTTTCATTGATGCTTCATCATCCTCAGCATCATCCATCATGGCGTCGGAGTCGAGCTCTAAGCCTCAAACATCACGCCTTCCAACTTATTTAAAATTTATGATGAAATCTGTCCAAACTAGCTTTTCTGCCATTTTTACTGACGTGTTTAACTCTTTTCCCTCTTGTGATGTCATCAACACAAACTAGAATCCTGTTTTGCTTTGTGGGGGAGAGAGGAGGGTTGGTTCCCCTCCTCCTGTGGGTTTTTTTTAGAACCTCACATTTCCAGAAACCATGAAGTTGAAATCAAAAACGCTACGCAGCTGTGTTTTCACTTTGTGTGAATTTATTAGGGATTACTGAAATCCTCCCTGAATTGTATCTTTAAAAGGTCTGAAAAGCGCCGCAGAGAGGCCGAGATGTTCGCGTTAATCAAGCTTCTCCTCAGCACAAACACTCGTCCCGAGTATGAATATTAGATGGACGCTGGAGTTTAGTTTGAGAGTAAATGTTTACCGTCCTGTTTGGACGAACTTGTTTGTGTGATGGCTGTGATTGCTAATGTTGAATTTGAAGGTAAACTGAGAGTAAGTGCCTCCTCCTCCTGCGGATCCTCTCCGGCTTTATTTGCTCCATATGGTCTTTGACATGGTACCCGGGAAGAAGGGAGGAAGAAGAAAAAAAAACCCGTGTGGGCGGAGGAAAAGCCTAGTATTTTGTCCGTCCTGAAATTTGATTCAGAAGTTCAGGATCCTGGAAGACAAAAAGCAAACCGAGGGGGAGGGAAGGACGGAGGAGTAAATCCAGACTCTGCGATCTCCGACTCAAGTAAGTTCGTTTGAAAACCTTTCCTGCTCGGAGAAACGCGTTGATTTGGAGCTTAAACTACGGCTTGCTTTTACAATGTAAACAATCAGCTCCTGTATGTGACGGATTTCTGAATGACTTTGCATTTTACGCACCACTTCATGCGCTTTATTTGGTGTGTTTAATAATAAATCTAAAAATCCCTGCATACCTGCAGTTTGCGCAACGATTGAGTCATTTTTTAAAAATAAATAAATCAGAAACTACTTTAAAAGTTGCTCAGCTCAGCGGTAAGAGACAAAGTGGGGGTTTTGGGTTTTTTATTTTTACCCCCGTCATGCGCCATCTCCAACAAATCGCGCTGATTTGCTTCCCTCCGACCTGCAGGCCTCCTAATTGTGATCTATATACATGCTAAGGTCCTCATTTGTTTAGAAAATGGTCGTTCGCGGAGAGGTTTGCGTGCTGACTCCATCCAGCGCCGCAGTTGGATGTGCGCCAAAAAAAAGTGCAGGAGAAAAAGCTCTAAACTCGATCTGCAGATGTGATTGAAATGGCTCAAGCCGTGCCAGACCCACAAAAGGCGCCTTATTGGAGCTATTGTGCTTTCAGATGAATCCATCATAAACTTGGACTGTTTTTTTGAATTTAAAAAAAGAAAAGTGGAGTAAAAAAGAAACATTTTACAGATTTTATTTTACTTATATTAACCTAAGTTCGCCCGAGGCTAAATTTGGTGTTTTAGCACAGCAGCCACCACAGCACCACCCTTTTTTTAATTTGCACATTGTTCATTTAACTGTTGAAATAACTTGGCTACAAATGTTTTTTTAATGCTGTTCAATAATATTTTTTCACAAAAGTGTATCCATTTCCTTTTTGTCCCTGTTTTGCTCATATTTAATGTGGTATAAGTTCAGTTTTCATTGTAATTCACTGTTTCTCTGAATTACAATGCAGAGAAAATGTTTTTTCCCAGTTTATTATTTTCTCACATTTAAAAGTTAGAGCATCAACCAACAAATATTAATGCCAAAAGTAAATTAAAAGCAGTTTTCAAAATATCTGATTTACTAACCACATCCAAATCACTTAGAACTTGTCAGCACTGAAACAAAACAGGTGATTCAATGTAAAAAAAAAAAAAAGAGAGAGAGAAGTAATGTGATTCAGTTTCAGTTGACATGTTAAACAAATGTAAATAAAGTATGTTTGACAAACCTGATTTAGTTTCAATTATTTTTGTCTTTGAGTTGGAGCTCAATTTTTATTTAGTTTGTTTTTCTCCCCACTGTGACGACATGAAGTCGGCTGCAAAAACCTCAAAACAAGCGTAAGGAAATTACAGAACAGATGTGGAAAAATCCACAAATCTATCAGTCTTAAATTTGTTCCATTGCATCTGGGCAAAATTAACACAGATTATTATTAAACAGTATTTTATACCAGCTGTCAAACATGGTAGTGGCAGTGTGATGCTCTGGGGTTCCTTGCTGCTTCATGATTTATTAAATCTGCCCTGCAAGAAAAAAATCTTGTAGATTATCATCCAAACATCAGTTTGTGACTCTGAATGGCTTTAAAAATGTAAAATAAAAAATTTAGGAGTGGCCTAATCAAAGCACAGATTTAAATCTTAAGATTAAAAGCTAAAAATGTACTTGATGATCTGAAACATCTAGAGAAGACTTGAATTGTCCAGAGTTATCTGAAAATGTAGTTTTATGATCCATTCCCCTTCATTTTGGTTCTGATTTGGACAGTTTGACCCATATGAACCGGCTCCAGGTCCGAACTGATCTCAGCTCTGTTTGTTGTGGGCGCAGACGGACGGACTGGTTCTCAGTCAAATTTGTTTTCAGTAAAACACGCAATTTGCAAAAGAGAGGGAAGGAGCGGCGTTGCTGGGCAAGCTCTGAAATTAGCTGCAGACAAACAGGCTGCAATCAGTGGGCGAGTTGCAGCGTTTTGGTACCGGGATCCAAACCCAGTTCATCCCCAAAACATTTAATTAGGACTTCAGGAAAATGAGTCTGCTTTAATTATCGTCCTGGTTCAACGTGACATGATCAGTGACTCCTTCTGTCGGTAAATCAAACTGACAGCGTAAAAGTTATTTAGTTATTTATCGTACTTCTCTGATTAGAGTTGGACATTTCATCAATCTATCTATGCCTGCAGCTAATAATAATTTTAGTAATTTATACAGATGGTTAATCGGTTGAGTTTTTTTCCCCACCCTCTGCCTATTTTTCATTTAACCACTGAAGTCTTTTCAGGCAATAGTAGGAATACATTTAAGATGCAAATAGGTCCTTTTTTAAATGTGGAAACAAGCATTTTATTGCCTAAAATGCACCAACATAGCATTACTTTAGTAAACATTTGATCATTTGTAGCAAAAATGGATCTGTGGCTAAAAAATATCATGAAAGCTTCAACATGTGAAAAGCTTTCTGTCTGGTTCAACATCAGTAGTGTAGAGCTGATCTGGGTTTTTTTGACTAATCGATTAATAACTGGACAGAAAACAGTGTTTAACAGGATTTCTGTTATATAAATTTGAGGCAGGTGAAGCTAAAACTTTTCCACTAGAGAATTTCTGTGCAGAACGGATTAACAGACTGAGGTTTCTCATCTTTCATCCGAGTGTTTTCTTTTTGCAAATTACCTTTTTGAGTATGTATACTCAGAAAGGTATAACTGATTAATCACTAGTGATTAATCAGTTACTAAATTAGTGGACAATCATTTATTCAATGCATCATGATTAATCGGATTGTTTCAGTCCTATATCCATCAATGCCTTATAGATACAGAAGTCCAAAAAAAATCTCCCCCAGAACCAAATGAAACACTTTGTCCAAAAACAAACCATTTTTATCCTTCTAGGCTACACATTTACATGCATTTTAATATCTTTAGCCATATCTGAGTGCATGCTTTACTGCCAGCGAATGCTCTTCAAAATAAACAGCTGGTGCCACTCAATAATAACAGAGGACAGAGATGCAAACAGTGAAAAAGCACACAGAAGAGGCGATGAAAGTGTTACAATCCAGCTGTTTTCATTTGAAAAAAATGATATACTTTCACAAAAGAAACAATTTAATATTGGTATATTAAATAAAATTATCTTCCTAATGAATTAAAATGACCAAAATTCAGACAAAACCCCCAAATAAATACATGTTCACACTGCAGCCTAAGAATAATTTTGTGCAAAATAAAAAAAAATAATGATCAAGTTCTGTATAGCCCATAGATCTATCCTAACCTGTTCAAAAAAGCATAATAGACAGTGTTGTATAAACTCCTGAAATCTCAGAGTCAAGTAAAAGTTTAGGTTCCTCTCCAAAATATGACTTTGGTAAAAGTCCAAGTCACTGACTGAAATGTTACTTGAGTTAAAGTCTTAAAGT
>CAEGAF010148229.1:0-26965 GCA_903067075.1 Micropoecilia bifurca
CACCCCCACCCCAACCCCCCCCACCCCCACCCCCCCCCCCCGCGCCGCCCGCCCCCCCGCGCCGCCCGCCGGCCCCCCCCCCCCCCCCACCGGGGGTTGAGTCGTGACTCGTGAGGGTAGCAGCCTAAGTAGGGAGGCCCAGACTTCCCCAGCCATTTGGGCCAGCTCTTCTGGGGGAACCCCATGGCATTCCCAGGCCAGCTGAGAAACATAGTTCCTCCAGCATGTACTAGGTCTTCCCCGGGGCCTCCTGACCAGATGGCCGAACCACCTCAACTGGTTCCTCTCGATGTGAAGGAGCAGTGGCTTTATTCTAAGTCTCTCCTGGATGACTGACCATCTCTTTCTAAGGGAGAGCCCAGACAGCCTAGGGGAAAATCTACTGTAATTTCGGTCACTTATATTCATGACTTCTTTCTTTTGGACATGACCCAAAGCTCATGACCATAGATGAGGGTAGGTAGATCGACCGGTAAATCAATAGCTTCACTTTGTGACTCAGCTCTCTCTTCATCACGACAGACCAGTGCAGCGACAGACCGGTGCAGCGACAGACCGGTGCAGCGACAGACCGGTGCAGCGACAGACCGGTGCAGCGACAGACCAGTGCAGCGCCCGCTTCACTGGAGACTCTGCGCCAATTCGCCTGTCGACCTCCCGCTCCATTTTTCCCTCATTCGTGAACAATATTCCCAGCTACTTAAACTCCTCAACTTGCGACAGGACATCCCACCCGACTGGGAGAAGGCATTCTACCATTTTCCAGCTCATTTATCTATGCGTTTATTTATATAGCTATGAAGCTGGAGGCGTGGCTAACATAAAAATGTCTTTGATCCAAATCAATTAGGTGTAAAAAGATTTACCACAAATATCACCTTTAAAAATGACATCCATAATGGAACAACTATGTTTGTTCTGTACTAAAGGGATACAAGTATATATATGGACAACTGTTATTATCCAAGTCACTTTCAGGATAAATTAAACCGTAGAACTATTACTCTGCATCTCTATGTATAGAAATGGAGGTTTTGGGGAAAAAAAGGACCACCATTATTCTGTTTGACTAGAGCAATGTAGCATGTTCAGTTGTTTCCTCATCTACTGTTGAAGTCTGCAGCTCCAGCACTCCAGAGCTTAAAATCAGGTCTCTTTGAATTCTTATGTGGGTCTCTAGAAAGCTTCGCAAAGTAGAACACATAACTTTTAAGACTAAATGTTGGCATTTGCGTTGGGATTTTGTGCCACCCCCTTCCCCCCCGCCACACATACACACGCACCCACGCGCACACACACACACACACGCACACACACACACACACACACACACACACACACACACACACACCTCAGTCTAGTCTGCAAAGGGCCCAGTCGTCATCCTGGATGGCAGTGCTCAGCGGGGGCTGCGGTACACAAACTAGGCCAACTATATAAAGTGGATGAATCTTCATTTTGAAATGGTTGCCATGGAGTATGTACAAGATGCTGCAGTGCAAGACTGGACACTTTGCAGCATGTATGTAATGTGTGTGACCATCTTGGTTTGCTTAAAGATGCAACTCGACAGTCTAAATGCATAAATGCATCAGATTCAGAGAGGGTGGGGGAGGATATTTGATCTTAGAAAACCCAACCAGAAAATGCCACACCTGTCGTGTTTCCTAAGTAACATTTATCAAAATGTGAGATTACTCCTAAAGAGCAACCCAGCCCGTTCTTCGGCGCAGGTTCCAGTCTGACTTCTCCTGACAGCCAGACCTTTCACTAATCCCGTTGATATTCACAAACGGGCGCGTACGGGAGTCAACTCGGCGTGTCGAACTCTCCCGTCCTTCCAATGACAGGCAGGGGATCAATGAGGACGCAACGCCTTTTCTGAAGTCCAGCTTCTCCTTAATGAACAGACGGCTCGGCTTCAGAGTGATGGTTGAAACAAGGCCGGCCCCGCTCGTCCTCCTCGCGCCTCTGCAGCGTCTCACCTGTCAAAAATATTGACGGTGCCGACTCAAATGTCAGCCGCAGCGGCGCCGAGTGTGCAGATGCATGGTGGCAAAGAACCGACGGTTCAGGAAAAAGAGTTCAGAGTGATTCTCACACTGATACTCACCTGAGATTTTACCCGGGTTTTTTTTATGGACCCTCCTACTACTAAATGAGGAGAGAAAGTTGACCTAGTTAGTGATTTTAGGGTTCTTGATGTTTTAATCTGAATCAAGAGATTTTGGTCACAGATTTATTGTTTATTATTCTTAATTTATCATAGCCTGGTAAAAACCAAATCCTTTGTTCTAATCTTTGCTTCGTACAGAGGCAGTTGGGAAACGATTGCTTCCTGGACGCATGGACTCCGTTGAAGTTGTTAACGATTGAATCTGATTTTACCCAATCGCTAACATTTGGCTGTGTTGTATGTAATATGCTAGCTTGATGAAGCTTACCAGAAATTGAGTGCACTTTAAACGGTCGTGGTGTGGGACGTTCCCCCACCGTGAAGAAAAACGTGCCAAGTCAAATTACATCTTTAAGACAACAGCAATAAAACTTCCTGTTAGTCCGACCTTAATTGCTCAATATTTGAAAGAGCGGCCAACACCAACTGAATGACTTTGTTCACTTCCTCCACTGCCGTTGCTCAACTTCTTTAACGCTATCTGGGCAGACTACAATTCTAAAATTGCACAAAAAATTAACAACGTTCGCACACTCCTCCTCAAACAGGAGCGGTTTGGCAGTGCTATAACATATCATGCTATATGTTGTAGCATGATCTAACATATGTCAGGCTATATATGTTTTATCACATATAGCCTGATGTATGCTGGTCTAACCCAGAGCTACTCCAAAGAGCAGAGAGAGATGAAATATTCTGACTATCTCTTCCATCAATCCTAAAGGGCAACGATCGCATCCCCTACTCCAACTTCTTTGCCCTCTAGACATTCGACCAGAAAGTGGTTTAGCAAAAGCAAATGAGACGGATTAGCAGCGCTTGCCAACAACTTACTTTGCCTTCAATAGTGAAATATTCTCTCTGCTGCCAGGATATTGAGCTGTTAGCATGTCATGATTGTCATACAGCAACAGTCTTTAGTCAGAGGCTGACTGCTACCCAACATCCATTCCGACCGTCATCATCCGACCACTCGACGACTCTTTGATAAATTCTCTCCAAAAACTACAAACTTAAAAATTTCGGTGCCCTACTTCTTCCTCTCCACCCCCACAGCCCCGTCTCGTTGTTCCCTCTGCTGTTCTTGTTAGCGCCGCTCAGTTCGTTCACCTCTCATTAGCTTCTCCTCTGCTGACTGGAGGCACCTGTCCTCTGGTCCCACAGCGGATATCTCACCCTCTGTTTAAATCAATTTCTATGTTAAATAGCTGCTGGGAGGGACGGGAGGGAAAGGGAAGGTGGGTGGAGGGGGTTGCTTCGGTTAGGGTGAGGCATTACACCCAACCACAACTCTTTCACACCTCTGACCCTCCGGGGTGATCCACGGTCCCTGTCGGCTTAGCTCTGGCTGCCGCTCCCCCACTCCCCCACTGCCCCATCCCCCCTCACCCCCTCTCTGCTGGTTCAGCCTTTTATCTCTCCGTGTTCTCCCCTTTGGCTTTTCTCTTTCATTTCATTCCCCTCTCCATCTTTCCTCTTTTTTTTCATTCTGTATTTTGACTTCCATTCCCCCAGTGTGACCCAGGGCATGTTCTCATTTCAGATTAGAGCTCTAAAAAGGCTTGTGACAAGGTGGTGTGTGTGCATTTGTTTGTGTGTGTGTGTTTGGCCCTTTAGCTTTAAGCTGATGTATTGCTTCAAATGTAGTCTCTGTGTTATAAAACCTGTTCCTGCAAAACCATGGGATCTTAATGGAAGCCTTTTTTTTCTTTTAAGATGTAAGGACGCAAATTATCTGCTGTCATTAACTGTCATTTAGATGGTTGAACTAAACTATTATAGTGTAAAAACAGAAAACCAGGGTGACCTGAGATAACCTTAAGGGTTCACTGTGGAGGACTACTTGTGAGTATAAATGTCAGTGATATCTTAGTTTTGTGTTTTATAGAGGTTAGGTGAAAACCAGTGCAGTCATGGTTAAGATGTTTGCTTTCTGCATATTAAACTGTCTATTTATCAGCATTTTTTTTACTGAGGCTACAGCCAGCTGCACAGTGGAGTAGTTGCTGCTTTGCAGCAAGAAAGGCTTGGGTTTGAATCCTGCCCTGAGGACTGAGTTGGGAGGTACTCCAGCTACCTTGCACTGTCCACAAACATGATTGTTTGGTTAACTGGTCTGTCCGAATTGTCCTTGTGAATGGTTGTTTGTCCAATGTCTGTTTAGCTGTTTCCACTTGAAATGAAACTTTCAATATGGTCAGAAAAAAAAGAAAAGAAAACATAATCCTTGGTCCACAACAAGACTTTTTTTTAGTTATTTTTAAATTGCTGTGTTTCCATTAAGCAAATATCAAATTGTGTAATTATGTTGTCTGTGGACTATGCAATGCAGCTTCTGTTGCTCTGCGATAAACTGGTGACCTGTGTAGGGTATACACTAGCTTTCGTTCACTGACTGCTGAAGATAATTATCAACCTCATACCTAAAGTACTCTAAACGGCTCAGGAAACTGGAACACCTGGGAGCGATGCCAGTTGACTTGGTATTAGCTAGCATCTGCAAAGCAGCTAAGGTAGGAGCTACATCCATTTCGTTGGCGTTGAATAAAGAAGACTGTAGATATGAGCTTCTGGTGGTGGCAAGGTAAAATCCAGCTCCTGGCAATTGAATAATCTGTCCCGGACTCTCATGAGTTCATATCAACATTCTGTTGTCTGGTCACTATTGTTATATCATATGAGTGAGTCAGGAAAATAAAGTTATCAAAATGTATTTTTGACATTTTTGTGATAATGTTTAAACAAATAATTTGACGGCACTATGTTAGTGACTTTAATGGCTTAGCTGGAAACCATGAAATTCAGAGGTATTAGGTATTAGGTATTAGGTACAACATACAGTTAAACTTGAAGACTGTAAAAGCTGTGCTATTAATGGGCTGGAAGATGTTGGGTAATGTGTGTCTTCTCCAGTCAGATTCTGCTCACAGAGTACAATATAAGCTGTTAGCCTGTGTTATAATGAGGAAAAAGGCCTTTTAAACTCCTGCAGAAATCAGTATTTTTCTTCCTCTTACAGATACTGACAGCCCCTCAAGCTTTCTCTTGTAAAGAGTAGTCTAATAACTATGCTTTGCCATTGCAACTTGATGTAATTACAGCCTTGTTGCAGATTAGCACATACACAATGCAAATTACCCATTAATCGGCCAAGTATACGGGTGTGTGTCAGTGTCTTCGTGCATGCATTCATTGTGGATTGTAGCTGCATCTTCAGTGCGGCGTCGGATTGCAGTCGGAGCAGCACATCTGATGAGATAAGAGATTAATGACTCTGCCTTAATCTCCATATAAAGGAAATGAGCCTGCTTGCAGATAAGACCATCACCTAAAGATTAATGAAACGGTGAGGAAACTCTGGTGTTACCCCGCTATAAAAACACACACACAAAACGCAGTGCAGTGACAGGATATGATGGATGATGACAAGGACTAAGAGATACTCTCACTTGATCATTTAGCATTTACATGTACAGTGTGTTTATTGGCCGTCATGCCTCATGGGGGGAATTCATTATAAACCGCTGTAGCTCAGCTAAACTTGTGCCCTCACACCACGTCTCGCGCCCAGCGCTGGATTCGAACGCTTAATATTCACAAGCTGAGCATGCACAAACAGTCGCATCTTTAATTTAAACACAGGCCTCTTTATCTGCGCGCCCGCGTCGTCGAGGAGATGTTCGAGTCGCGTATCGTCGGCGTAGAGTATGAGCCGTGATCAGCGATGCTGTAACTGACTGGCGGGGGAAGACAAAGGATCATGAAACTTTACTGCACACTCTGCCTCCTGGTACATGCCGTTAAAATGTAATATATTGGATGATTTTCATAACAAACTGGGAGTATTGCAAGGCGCTGCACAGTTCCCACAAGCTCGGTTTGTTTTATTGTTTAAATTAATGCCAACATCAGCGAAATGCTCTGTTAAAGCTAAATAATATCCAGGATTTTCATAGGCTTACCATATAGGCCTCTGATAATAATAACAGCATTCAGCACAAAGTAGTTTGAAATTGTAGGCCTTTCAAGTTGGCAAATTTTGATGGATAATAAATTCTCCCAGTAGTTATGGCGATAAATGATGATGTTGTTTGTGAGACGATTTTCAAGTAATATATTGATAATGGCATAATTCAGTTTATTTAAATGGGACAGTGCAGATTAATGAAAGTACAATATTGTAAATATGCTGAATTTAGCAAATTGCATTGTGGACAAAATTACCTTTCAAAAATGAAAATAATTATTCAGAGAAGACAATAAACGGATGGAAGTTTTGGGGGAGCTGCAGAGATCCAAAGCTCAGTTTTATTCTGGCCAAAGTTGAAAGAGACGTATTGTTCCCATTGTGACACATTGTGACGGACAAGGAAACTGGTGAGAGGTGATGGTTTGATAACAGAAGTCAATGCTTTTGAAGACAACATGCTGCAGGAAGCGTGAAACTTGAAAATTGACAAAAGTTCCCCATCCAACAGGACATCAGTAAAAAACATACATTCAGAGATACAATGAAATGCTTTATAGATCAGGGCACATTCATGAATTTGGGTGCCAAGTCAAAGACTTAAAGACTTAACTATAGATTAGCAAGAGTTGAAATGTAATTTTCTCAGATGCTTTCAATCAAATCTGTCTGGGCTTAAGCAGTTTTGCAAATTGCAATAAGCTCTGCAGCTTTTAGAGCCTGTTGTGCTTATCCAGAGATCATCAGGAGAGAGGCAAGGTACGGCCTTTTTGGAATGGTACGTTACCAGTCCATAAACCACAGAATAAACAAGACTCTTATAGGCAATTAAATCAACCTAACATCCTCTCTTTTTGGACTGTTGGACGTAAAAAAAACCAAGAATGAAACGGGGGATGAAAGACTGGCTGAGATTTGAACCTAGGACCTTCTTGCGTCAAAGCAACGTTGCCAGCAATTGCATCACCGTGCATCCTTCTAAGTTTCACATAGTGTCAGCAGCTCAAAAGGAAACAAAAGCACTCCGCGCTTAACAAGCCATCAATTTTCCTTCTACTTCACAGTAAGAAGCACTTTTATGTTGTCCTATCACATGTGCTCCCAGAAAGGGTAACTCCATTGTTTTCTCCAGCAAAGCCTCTGCAAAGAGTATAAAGAAGCAGCTCACTGCGGTTCCTCCTGTGGCTTGACGGCAGGGGCCACGCCTGCAGAGACGAGGAGAGGTAGCAGTGAGGGGATCGGTGAGGCATTGTTGGGGTAATGGAATGCAACCTGCTCAGTATGCGCTAAAAATGTGACCACAGCCGTGCCAAGCAAAAAATAAATCCGTGTGATTCCTTGGAGGAAAGGCTGGTGTCAGCCACTTGTTTTGCCACTTCTATCCTTTTCATAAACCCTCAACAGCCTGCTGGCTTTTGTTTTCTTCCTTCAGACCTGTCAGGCAGAATAGTCACATCTGCTCCCCTCCGCCCCTATCTCCTTCAATTCAGGGGGACACAGTTGGCAAAGCTGCCAGCTGCTGGCCAGAAATGTAAGAGTATGTACAGTTTGTACACAGCGGTAGTCCAGTGTGTGTGTTGTGTGCCTGTGAGTGTTGATGGCGAATGGTTAACCGGCGCTTGCCACATGGGACATCATTAGGCCTAGCGTGGCAGAAACCGGGATGAAGATGGAAGCTTGGGGAGAGACGGAAATTTCAGGCAATTCCGAGGAGAAGCTTGTGCTTTCAGAGTGAGGGGTTGATTATGAGAGTGGAAGTTTAGGTAGTTTAGTTTTCCTTCCCTTGCTCTGTTCTGCTCTCACACCCACACAGCCTTGCTATTGCTCTAGCAACAGATTGTGGGCTCCTAACTACGTTCCACAGCTCACATCTTTGTCAGAGCAAAATGCCAGTTTGGGCCGATTGGCTGCACCTAAAGAACTTAATGTTCCCCTGCTAATTATATAGAGCAACAATAACAAGCAGGGAAAAAACTGGAATAGAATGTGAAAGTTTCATCATAATCCCCCTCCAACTTCAAATTCATCTGGTCATCAAGAGGTATTTTAATTGGGTACAACTCCATACTAAAATTTAGAATGCAAAAATAACAAATGAAATGTGACATTCTAATCTTAAATGTCATATTTTAGCTGCAAGTGAAAAGCATAAACGGAATTAACAAAGATAAATGCTAAAAACATCAATCTGTGTCTAAAGGTCTGTAAAATGTGAATTGTTACTGAAAAAGCCTTTTGCTTTTTACTATTCTTTAACTGAGGTCAGGGGCCACATGAAATTACTCCAAGGGCCACAAATGGTTCCCGGGCCTTTGGACATGCCTGCTTGAGGGTCTTAACCTTGTTTCTTGCAGATGTGAATAAGGAATCTGTTGGGATCTTTAGGGTGTGAGGAGTTCATAGCTAAGTGGCAAAGGGCTGGGATGTGATGGTTCTCCATAGAAAAAGGATAGAATAACCCCTGTAGATACAGGGCCAGTCTTAGTTGCAACTGGAGCATTTAAAGTACCTTTGTAACTAGTTCCTGAGGGGAGAGTAGGATGGAGGTGGCTAGACAGATGAAGACCTGATCTGGAGTACTTGAGGTGCTGCTTATGTCTTTCATGGTAAGAAAAAGGCACAAGTCAAAAAGTGAAGCAGTTGAATTACTGGTTACTGGTCTATGATCCAACAGATCCAATTGTCTATGAGAGTTGGATCTGTCATAGACCAACAACCAACTGTCTATTTGGTTATGTGTGTCATAACCAAAAAAATAAGATCCTGGATCCAGCCCTCCTTCATTTTCTCTTGAGCACAAGTTTGCAACTCCAGTCGTCAAGAGCAGATATTCTGCAACGTTTCCAACACACCTGGAGGTTTATTGTAGGCATGTCTCACTGAGAAGAGACAAAGACCGGTTGGTTGGCAATTGTCGTTCTGACCGATACTCAAACCTATTGGAAAAGTGTGTGCAACTCTAAGAAAGTTTAAATAATACAATGGTAAAATTATTCTATTTGGGGATGTCTGTTGAGGTTTTTGTTGACCTTTCTGAAGTGTTCCCAAAGTCCTGACGTCAACCACATTTAAAGAAAAATAGATCATAGGACCAGAGAATCTGATATTTTAGAAGAACTCTACCAGTTCTGCCAAAAAAGTCATCAAATAGTCACCAGAAATATCCTTGAAAGATGTTGGTGGCAACCAAGTTGGAGCAGAACAATAGCTCTATTTTTTAAAACAAATCCATACATTTTCACACTTTGCTTCTTCGTACAGTTGCTTCTCTCTGTAAGGCAGAGTACAACCTGGACAGCTCCATCACAGGACAGACAGACAGACAGATGAGACAAAGCACCTTCACTTATATCAACCGGTTTATCCAGAGTGAATGTATTTAGCGGAAGACCTTGAGACAACACATGCAGTTATGGGAATATAAATATTCCATATATTAAGTCTTTAACTGATGACATTCCTAATGCTGACCTTAATACTATTGATGCTGAACCCCAAACCACAACACGTCTACTGTTGTTTTTCTGTTTCCTGAAGATGCGCTGATCTGTGTGTCATCATCCTATCACTTGTTTCAGGTGAAGTTGATGGACAATGCAGTGAAATGAGCAATAGAGGTTAAATTCATATATGTAAATCCTTCAAATAGATTTGTTTCTTGCGTTCTTTTCCTATTTTTGAGTCAGTAGTCTGCTTTTTTTTGTAAAATAGCACAAAAAATGGTGTGTTCTTGGTCCGAACAGTTGTTGGAGAGGTGATGGTTGACAGATGTTTGATGAGAAATGTCCCAACTGTCAAGTTTGGGATGATTGAGTAAGTGCTTGGTCCATGTCAGCATTGTCAGAACTACAGATCAATACCGTAGAAGCTGTCTGAAGTCAGCTATTATTTACAACTTTACTGTCAAAGAGAGCCTGGAAGAAGCTTTCATTCCGGTTGAGCATTTTTTTCTTCTTTATCACGTCACAACTACGAACCGCAGTGTCGTCTGTTGGATTTTTATTTGGTAGACCAACCAAATATAGTCTTCAAATATTTATTTGACTACGCCTCAAAGAATTGGGTCGCAGCAAACGTGAAAGAAGGTGCTTTGGTTAGATCAGATGAAAAGTATCGTATTATGTGGTGGGACGTGTTTTATTAGCAAGGATGAGGAAGTCAGTTTGAGATTATGGAAAGAAGGACAGAACTGCAAAGAGGGAAATCCTGAAAGAAAAACCTTTGAGGCTCCAAAATTTGGTGTTTCTGCTGGAAATTTAAAGAAAAAGTTTTTCTCTTAATGCAACAAAATATAGAGGAAGTCAAAGGTCTGAATCATTTTCATAGCCACTACAAGTCAAGGTCAAAGTGTTTCTATTACAAATCTATGCAAAACTTTGTGGATGTTACCCTAATATTGAAAAACGCAATTTCACAATTGCGATGTTTCCATTAAATTAGAAATGCAGTTAAGATCACATACAAATAAGTTAGCTCTCGTGATAATTCATTAAAAACACGCCGGTCCATCATCCTCCTACCGTCTTCTTCCTCCATAACATCCGGTTGTTAATCATGCGACTCATGTGATGAGAACACAGGATTTCCATCGCAGTTTTTGAAATGCACCAGTTTTGATACATGCATTAAGCAACTCATCCTACCACCACAACCTCTTATCATAAAAGATGAGGGTGTGTTTTTTTTTTTAAATTTGTGTTCCCATTAAGCAATTTTGTTTTTGTAACTCCAATATATGCTCATTTATATGGCCAGTGGAAAACTAGCTAATGAGCTGAAACAGATTCCGTTTTCAAACTGAACTTTTGATTTGACACAACCACTTGCATGACAACAAATTAGCAAAATTAAAAATTCCTCTTTTTCTTCATATACAAAACAATGTTACTTGCTTCAAAAACGACTTTATGTGGAAAAACGTCTTCTATGGAAGGAAAAAATAACCGAATCTATTCTCTGAAAGGTGGAAACACCAGCCAGATTTAATAAGGTAAGACACCTTGTAGTGAATGAATTATTTCTGCTTCGCTGCACCAAAACTTTTTCAGCAGCAAACCCTTCCTGCAGTACTGGACTAGAAAATAGAACAGGCCATGCAAGCAAAGATGAGGAGGTGGGATAAAAAAAACCCAAAAAAACCCACCACTACTCTATATATAAAAAGCCACGTATGTAAAAGAGAGAAGGTCTGACTTTGTCCTCTTTGTAGATTGTAAGAAAGCATGCTGAGCTCCGCAAAGCTCCCCTGCTCTTCCGCCTCGCTCTCTTCCTGCCTTGGAATCGAGGGTATTCAGACTTGGGGACCGTAGCGAGCTCCGAGGCCCGTCTTTCATCCCTTTCACATAAGAAGGAACGAGGCTTTGTATTATAGTGGCACAGCTTAGAAGAATATTACTTAAGCCCACGCAGACAGACAATGCCTGACCATAAATAAATAATACCCATTTCACCAAGCAGTGCAGCGTTAAGAAGTACAAGAGGAAGACATTGAGAACCGAGGAAGGAGGGGGAATTGGAAGTGGGGGGGCTGAGAGGCGGGGAATCAGGCTTCAGAAGACAGATGTATGAAGGGAGAAGACGTTGAGAGAGGAAATTAAAAGCCAACACCAAAGACAACTCAATGGAACGCTATTTATTTTTCTTTTTTTACCCCCGTCTGATCTCCCATTCCTCCCCAAATCTTCCTCCTCGCTTCCATCTGTATTTTCCCTCCGTTTGGCTGCACGTTTGTCCAAACTCTCACGAGTCTTGAGTTTATTGTCCACTGCTGAAATGGAGCAAACATTGCATTATGTTTGTCATTATAATTGGGCATTGTTTTGGGATGCTTACGTTAATGAACTGCTTAATAATTAATGTGCCTGGAAGTTTGCACCTCTGCTCAACTTTGCATTCATAAATTCCTGCCAGGCTGGAGGAAAGCTGGTGGGAAAATCAATTGTTTACAACTCCTGTAAAAGCCTGTGGAGGTAATGTCAATGCAGCCATCTGGAGCTGTGATACATTAGGGGGCTGTTAAGAAAATGGAACTTGCTAAAAAGCTTTTCACCGGAACTTTCTGGATTTGTTTGCTCTCTAAAGCTCCCTAAGTAGAATATTTAATAATAACATGTAGTTAAGGAAAGCTGGGCATAGGCTAACGAGCTGCTGGGCCACAGCTATGGAGGCACTTGGTACTTTCACCCTTCACTTAACATCAATCAAATACAGAATCCAACAACTAATAAACACCGATACAGACAAGTTGTGACCTGCGTAATGTGCAACAGTAACAAGGTGATAATTGTGTCACCAATCCCAGATGCTGAAGGAAACTCGTTAAGTTCAAGACAGCATAAGCCTTACCTTGAATTTAGCTAGATAAGCGATAATCTTTGCTTCCCCTGGAAGTCACAAGTTGCCTTGTCTCCTTACGGTAGCCAACGTATTTCCATGAAGCAGACTTGATTCTTATAGATGAGGGCTTACAGGCGAGCTAGTAGCTATAGAGGTGGTTACACTTTATCTCTGGCCAGAAAATAAACACTTATGCTGCAGGAACAGTATGGCGGAAAATGTTAGTGGTTTTGAATCTGTGACTTTTTTTGCATTGTGGTGTATAGTGATTCTTGTATATTATCCAAATATTTTGGATATCTGTTCCAAAGAAGCTCCCATCAGTAGGTACATTTTTGGCAAAGAATTTAGAGGCACAGAAAAATCTGCGACTACAGACCCGTGACTGGGGGGTCCACTGCATTTCTTTCAGCTTGTTGGGGTTGTCTGTCTTTTTATTTTTATGTTGTTTACAGTTTGGCAAATAACTGCAGTAGTTTGTGAAGTTTCCAGCACAAAATAACAGAAAAGCTAAGCATCACTATCTGCTGTGTGCAAACCTTGGTCAGAAGTCAATAAACCAAGGATTTATCAACAGAACCCATTTCTTTACTTCATAATCAATTTATGACCAAGACTTAATCTTTTGTAGACTGAAAGCAAATCTATGTTATTCACCTTTAAAATGAAATTCTAATCATCTTAACACCCCTCACCTCGGTGTTTCCTGTCACTTATTTGGTTCATGACGACCACGATGTTGATGCTTCAGATTCTCCTGCACTCTGTGAACTGGAGGATCAGATTTCTTCTCTTGTTCTTTTACCAGAATCTTAAATCTTAACTTGATCAATAGAAACTTGATGTATATTGTGTGTCCTCAGTTGCCTCGGTTAAAGGTAAACAGAAGGAAAGTAACTGGAAAGTTTAAGACCCTGCTATTGGAAAAAAAGGGCCTGCTGTAACACAGTGAATTTCATGCACCGCCAACAAGGCCTGCTGTTTAATCAATATGCTGTGCAGGTTGGACTTACAGCACTTAAAACTTGTATTGATCCGTGTGCCTTTTTGGCTTCCATAATTCACTATGACCCTGGTCTATGCAGTAACTAAGGTTTGGACAGCGAAGGCAAGAAAAAAAAATCTGGACTTGGTACAAATTTAACAGCTAAGAAAACAAAGTATGGGTTTAGTGTTTGTCTATATTTTATCCCAACTTGGATGTCCTTGGTTTGACATGCAGAGAAAGGAAATGATCTGGTATCGTATTGTCACAATATCTCATGACACCAGATGAAGGATTTTTTTAATGTCAAATGTTGTTTGTGGAAAACCTAAAAGGTTTTCCACGCAACATGGAATATTTTACTCTAAATACCTAATCACCTCTTTTTGATTTGGCACCCTGCTAATGACTTAAATGGCATCTGCTGATGCCAAACAGTTCCACCAAAAGGAAAACACAAAATACCAATTTTAGTTTTCCATGGTAAGGGAGTCACTTTGAAATCCATAACTGTACTATTTCCAGTACATCCAGTAGATTTTATACAAGGTAATTTACTGTGACTTTCTAGCTTTCTTTGTAACTTTCTTTCTCTGGAAGCAGCTAAGAGTTTTCTAGGCTACTATTCATTATTGTCTTACTTGAAAATCCACACTTGTTTCGTCATTGGACTCCTGGTAGAGTTTTCTGATTGGCTACCTCTTTTCGATTAGTTGAAGTTTGCCAGCACTAAGTGCTGGCAAACTTCAGCACAGATGTCAGCACACAATGTCAGCACACATATTGCATGTGTGCTGACATCCAAAGAGTTCAGCTTTTGAACTCATCTGACTACACTACATCTGTCCAAATCTTCTGCAGCAAATTTTAAGCACGTTTTAATATGATTTTTCTTCAGCAGTGGAGTCTTGTGCAGCAACTTTGTATAGAAGCCATTGCCATTTGGTGCATTATTTATTGTTTTCATGGAAAATGCTGTTCCTGTTATGTCCAGGTCAGTCACAAGCATTATATAAGTGAGCCTTGGTTTGACAACTCCTTCATCCTTTTGAGTCTTCTGCCAGAAATCTTACAAGGAGCCGACAAGTGAGGCTGGATTATGGTAAAATTATTTTAATTCTTAGAATTAAAAATGTTTGCTTTTTAAACGTGTGCAGCCAACTAGTATTGGCAGTACAAAAGTACATATTTAAAGGAATTCAATTAGAGGGGTTGAATACAAATGCACGCCACAATTTCCAGATTTTTGTTTGCGAAAAATTTTGAAAGCTATTTTCGAGTGGCCAGATACAAGAAGTCCCAATAAATATCTTGAAGTTTGGTGTTATAATGTGACAACATGTGAAAGACTTAATCAGGAAGAAATCTTCCAACTGAGTGGTGGGAGTTTGAACATGGCTGCTGGCCTCAAACACTAGCTAAAGTGGATGTCTGACTGACAAGAGTCGGTACATCACCAAAAAATATCAAAAGGGAAAAAAATGGTTTTAATTAGTCATAATCACTAGAACTAGTTTGGTGGGGGAAAAAAAGCCCCTGATTAGAGTTTTTGAAAGCTAAAATCTTTCACTTAAAAGACACTTCACATGTCTTTTTAACCCCTTTTCGCTACTCCACAATTATCCCACAGTTATCAAACTACCACTATCCTTCCACTGGTAGCGTGTCGTCTAATTACCTGGGCCCACATCGCGCCAAGCACCGATTCATTCGCTCTACAAAAGGTAATTAACCAGGAGTCGTCATTACCGAGTCCATCTCTCGCTGAGCAACAAACCAGAAGGCTCAGTTTTGATGTGTGCCAGCAGGGGGAGTATGAAAAGAACTGTTTGTTTTTTTTCTCATTTTTTTGACAGCTCAGTATGAGACTGGCACTCCCCGGCAGGGACCGTTTAATTCAACTTCTACTATCACAGTGGTCAGCAGTATAGAACGCAGTCTTTCAGCCCCATTACACACACTGATGGAGCCGCATGTGATATATCCTCCCTACGCAAACCTTTCTCTCCCCTCCACATGCCGTCTGGAACACAGTCACCCCTCCCTCTCATTTACCTGTGCTCCATCTCCTTCTATCTCCTTCCATTTCTTTGTCAGAGAAGAATAAGAAGGGGGAAAAAAAAACACCCACTTACTATAGTTCTGCTTGAGTGCTGAATGGGAGACTCCAAACAAACTCCGCTCCAACTTATCTCAATTCCTCCCGAAAGCTTTTGCCCTTCGCCTACAGACGTTCAAGTTCAACGTTAGATATTAGAGTGGCGGCAAAACGCCGGTGGTGAAACAATAAGCACAGGGTCTCAAAGTGCATCCGCAGACGCAGCTCAGCTCCTCCGTGGCCTCCTGAACTCTGACCCGCGGGCTTGAATCTTTAAAGACGAGACCGGATCCAGACTCCGGAGGTTCCCAAGGCAACTTGCAGTGAACGTTTACCATTTACTGACTCATGCCAGGCTAAGCTATTGTAAAATAAACTTGTTTTTGCTATTGCTTGATGAGTTACACTTAAGCAATAATTACCTGCTAGTGAAAGCAATATAGTTCATCGCTTTTACTTCCACAATTAAAACCAATGTTATATATAAAAAAAAGCTGTAGACTGATATCTGTTTGTTCTGTCCCACCTGTGACTTGGGTTCCTTACTATTAATGTCATTATTTTGGGTAAAGGTTCTAATGCTGCTTTTTGATACTGATGTTTACGGGTATGTGCTATATAAATGTGGTATTTTTAAAGCACATTTTCAGCATCAAGGCAGTTCAACGTGCTTTACATGAATTAGAAGGAAATAGAAACAAAACAACAAACCAAAAGAAACACAACAAGAAAGAATTTTGCTTCATGGCTATTTGTTTGGTATCGGTTTTTTCTTTTTCAACCTTAGTTGCTTTTATTTCTGCAGTCTAGTCGAGCTTGTATTATGGGTCCGTAACGCAGAATGTGCGCATAGAATTGTAAAAACTAGACCCAATAATGCTGCTCTTGATAGTTAAAAATTGAATCTAAACATATAATTCACCATATTATTCATTTGTGACGACTGGACGTCCTCTGCGGTGCCTTCGCTGTTCCTAGAACTGATTCCCACTGGAGAGAAATCTGAGATTGTTCCTGAAATCTGCCGAAGTTAATATTTCAGTATTTTCACAATCTCAAGTCCCTTCATGTGGTGAAGGAGACCGCAGGCTCCACTGAGGCCTTTCAGTTTCACAGCAGCCTCCTCATTTAGGTCTTGGTATTTTTCAGCCTTCAGGTTTTCCTTCTGCCTGATTTATCTAGTGATTGGAATCGTTATCACTGCTGTCTGATGGAGCAGGGCGAGGCTAATAATTTTCCCTTTTTAATTACACATATACAATAACCACCCACCGGTCAAAGCAACGTAGCTCGTCACTTATAATTTCCACCACTGTTTTAATTTTGGAATTATTCTTATTTAATAAGAATTATAGAATGCTTATTAAATAAGAAGTAAAGTCATTGTATTATTAGAATAAAGTCATAGCATTAGCAGAATAGGAACAAAAAAAGTAATGCATTTACAAGAAAGAAGTTGCTTTAATAAGAAACAACAGATATTTCATTCATTTCAACAGTTTTGGACCGTTGGTCTAAGAGTTGACTTTTGTCCACAACTAAGCCTGGCTTTAGCTGTTCCCAGACCGTTCAGTTAGATCACAAGTAATTACGTGAAAGCAGAGCCGTTGCAGAAACTCAAGCCTGCCAGCTGCAAGTCAGCAGGTCAACTACACACAGACTGATGCAACCCTCTGTAGGCATGTCTGCCTTTTAAGGGATGCTTGTTACAAGTCAGTCAGTTATTATGTTGCAAGAGATGGAGCATGACAAATTCTTCATGTTGAGACGGGCTGCGGGTTGAAAAGGAGCTTTTGTCAGCTGGGTGGGAATTATAGTACCTCGCAAAAAATCTTCTCACTACTTGGATTTGTGAATAGACAATAGAAAATATTACACCGTTTTTTCATTTTGATTAAGATGGATCATGGATCGTCAGTCCTCTTCCCTATGCAGTAAATGTGGTTGAGATTAGAACCTATTCTCACCACTATTTTTGACAACGCAAACGGATCAAAAGATTTTGGGATGCGATTTCCAAAGAGTCGGGCGTTGTGTTTTGTATCGACATCAGCAGTGGTTATCTACATCTGCAAAATCTGAGATATTGCCCCAAAAATCTTCCAGCTCTGATTGAAACTTTCTGAGTCAGGTGGTGTGAGTGCAAATGCACGTCATTCTTTTGCAGATGTGAACACATTTGTGAACATTTTTGAAAACTATTTCCCTGCACAGTGCAGTACATCTTGCTTAATCCTCCTAAAAGATGTTTGCGATAACGTAGATCTCTTGGAACTCTGCAGGAGACTCGGTCTGAAATCAGGCACGTCCGTTTTCGTCATCTTCACCAAGGCAACAATTACGAAGAGCTGCTGTTCCACGTCAAGCTCCATCTGGCCCAGTGAAGTCACATGAAATTCTGTCAGGACTCTGTTTTCAGCAGAACACCTCGTTATAATCCAAATCCAAATCCAAATGGAAACTCCCACCTAATTCGTCTCTGGGGAACGTCTTCAAGTTCAACAAAGTTTTTTATTGTTTTTTTTTATTTTCACAAAAATTTGTCATGTGAAGTCGAGAAGACGTCGCTTCAACTTTCAGATTCTAACGCTCAGAGCCGACATGCGGCAAATATCACAAAGCGTGTAATTTTAATGACTTTCATGCGTTTTAGCTACACGTGCACATGGCCGCCGCAAACGCGTGGGAGTCGGGAGTCTGTCTGCGCTCCAGGGACAAGGTGCTGTAATGGAGTATTGATGTCGTGGAGGGGTTGGTGAGAAGAGGGCGATAATTAGATTCTCCTCTCGCTCTCTGTGCACTGCTCAGATACAGAGCGTTTCTAATGAGAGGGGAGCTCTTGCCAATAATTACCTCTGTATTTCTAAAAAATCCTTCTCAGCACGGCGGCCAGCCAACGCCTTGACCTCCAAGAATCCGTCATTACCCAGCCTCATAATTAGGTGTCATTAGAAGATCAAGCGTGTCGAAGAGGCGCGGTTTTTAAGTGGCGGCCTAATAAACGAAGAGAACAATCATCCCGGCTCCGTCTTCCTTGAAGCTGCTGGTGTGTTCGAGAGCAACAACAGCAGCCCAGCCGACTGGTGAGGCTGTTCTTTGACGCGACGTTTCCTCGGGTCAGGTACAGTTCCTTCCCTCCTTCGTCTCCCGCTGGCCGCTAATGAAATACGCCGTACTGGGTGGGAGGTTTGCAGGCCTGATGGGCTGGCAGGTATAAGGCAGTAGAAAACATACACACTCATCTGGTAAGCACTCATTGCACAAGCAGAAAAGGTACATGTGTGGTAGCTATTTATGTTAGATTTTATGACTAACAAGTATTAATCAATTAATTTGCTTCTTTAAAGAGGCAGCATTATGTGTATTCCAGCCACACAATGCCACTTTATAGCACAATTAAAAACCTGCTACCTAAAAATGACTTAAAAGAAATTTGGCTTTGTAATTTAACTTCTTGAAATTGGACCTTGGTCTTTGTAAGAAACTCATAACTCCACCTTCAGGAAGTTATCACAACATGTCTCCTCTATTCTAGTAGCTCGTATAATGAGCACAACAGATGTGCAGTTCCAGCAGGTGTTTGCTAATTGCTGCTGGCTAGTCTGAAGGAGCTCTGAGGAGGAGCTGCACCTCGAAGGCGGGGCTAGGTCCAGCCATTTTGTGCAGCTGAATGGTTGCCACGGGAGATTAAGGGACTTCTCAAACATGCATGAAAGAATCAAAGCAACACTACAGATACGTTTTTGATGAGAGAATAACATTATAATATGTTGTAAAAATCAAGAAGTTTGATGTAACGATGGGTTTGGTATGAATAATAATCCATGCCAAAGATAATGACTTTTAGATTAAAATAGCTAAATTTTGGATTATCAGGAAATAAAATCCAAATTCATTCAGTTGTTATTCATGATTATGTGCCTAGTAAGTCTCAGATATTAGATCATAATAGATGAACGATTAAATTCACACTGTTATTCTCAAACAGCATAGTTCTGCACAAATATGGAGCAAACACACCAATCACTTCAAAATATAAGTTTATCAACAAAATATTTCAGCCTTCTAGCTAAAAATTCCTTAATCCACAAACTCACTAAGTTACCAACACTCAAATAAATTCCTAAGTGAAAAATGAAAAAGTAATGGGAAGTAGTAAACTTCCAAAAAGTAAATTGGGTTACATTCAGCAAATAAGAATAAAATCAATAACTAATAAAAATGATAGGGAAACCAGCAAGTTTATTTTGAGGTATTTGGAAAATGAGGCCAGATTAGCAAACAAATGAGGTTCACATTTTATTTATTTCTACAATTTGCTCCCTCTTTACGCACCCCAAACATTTTCGTACATGAACCCTTGTGATGTAGTGCAGGCAGCCACGTGCTCTGTTCATCACTCTTTATCCTAAATATCCACTGTCTCTGGTAGCGCATGTCCAAACCATCCCAGCCTCGTCTTTTTAACTCCATGTCAGTCTGAGCTGCCAGTCAGTAAGCTCATTTCTGTCCATTTTGGTCAGTTCTATAAAAATCTCCCCAATCTTTGGCTCCGACACATTCACCTGTACCTCTTTCTTCACACCGTGGATTCTGGCACTAGCACGTCTCGCTAGCATCTTGTTAAACTTTTGCTTCTGCTGCCTTCCGCTGTCATGAATCACCCCTGACACTCGTGTCTATGCGCTGGCCACTGATTTAACAGTTGACTCATCCACTCGTCCGATCGACCCGACTTTTAAGAGGAGTCCACAAATTTTTAAGCAGGGTGGAAGTCAGAGCTCAGGAAGGTCATTCGGAAAGCTCAATAATAGTCTGTTTTTATTATTCCAACAGGTTGTGATGTGAGTCTGGGAACTCTTTTTTTCCTGCTGAATACCTTTCAAGTGAGAGAAAATTGTTTAGGATCCTCAGGGATCACCAAGGACCATGCCTTGAACTGGGAACTGCTGAAACACCAGAATTCCTGTTGAGAGAGTAATTGTTATCCTCATTATGTCCACCAAGACGAGTTTTATGGTCAATGAAAAGTAGGATTGAGCTATTTCTTTACAAATCTCCAAACCTCAAACTGCAGCATCATCCAGTAGACCAGTGGTTCCCAAACCTTTTTTCCCCTAACCCCCCAGTAGTTTCCAAACACTTTCTGGGCTTCCCCTGTGGATTACAATTGGGAAAGTTAGACTTTGGTCTTGTCATTGAAACAATGTTTCTTTTGTTTGTTTGTTTTTTCATTCATCCATTCCGTGCCCCCCCCCCCACCTGCAATGGGCACTAGGGCTGTAATGATACTATAATCTCACGATACGATACACCAGTGTTTTTCAACCTTTTGCTCTCATGAATGAGAGATTGTATCTATAGCAAGACTGAGCAACTGTTGGATGTTACGATACTTGGGGATGAATATTGATTTTTTTCTAGGAAAGAAAATATTGATATATATTGCAAAGTCAATATTATTACACAGCCCTAATGGGCACAGTTTGGGATCCTCTGCAGTAGACTAACAGATAGAAGGCAAACAGTCGGAAAAAAAAACAAAGCTAAGCAAGAAAACTAAAGCACAAAACTAAGCGCACGTTACAGTTGTCCTGCTACAGAGAATTATCTTAATTGTTTTTGTCTTTAAACCAAAACTGAAATAAGCATAATAGTATATATTGGATTATTATATGCATTTACATAGATACATTTTTCAGTTCTAGAGCTAGTTAGAATCAGTGAGGGCCCCGAAAGTGAGACAGTGGAGGAACCGCTAAAAGTTTGCTTGATTGTGAATTCAGAAAAAGCGCTTCTTGACTATCTTGGGAGGAGGAAGTAAGAGCCACAGCAGGGGAGGAACATAAATCTTTGTTTTTGCTCAGTTTTGCTGTATAAACAGTATCATACGTCAGGATATGGAAAGGTAACATTAACTTTTCTTGTAAGCAAACTTTTTTGGTTGATTTTAAATGTTGCTCTGCCAAGAAAAAGGATGTGCGCTGCAGGGGTTGGCAAAGGCTCTGAATGTACTTTTTTCCTAATAAAATATTTACAAAGCTGATTTTTCTTTAGGTTTTCTGTTCGCCATAGCTTATATCAATAAGTTTATTACCGTACTTCAAGTTCATCAGTTTAAAGTTAAGAGATGTTGCTCTTTCAAACACCTGCAGTTGAGGTTAAAAGATGCATTGTTGGCTTTTACATTAGAGAATATGAAGAAACGTCATCATAGGTAGTTTTTTCTACCTATGCTAATTAGCTACACATAAGGTAAATAAAAAACATTTCATACATTAAATACTGTTATTCATAAAAAAAAAACAAATGTTGTGAAATGTTATAGCAGCACCTCAAAGATATGGTTTTGATTTTTTTTATTTAATTATTATTTTTTTAAATGAGATTTCATTGATATATAATAAACAATCCGTATCTTACCTCCATTAGCTAACTTTTTAGCATTTCTAATTCCAAGTTAAAATTAAGCAGCTTCATTTAATATATCTAACTAGTTAAATTAGATGAATAGCATCAAATATGAAAAGATATTTAACTTTTTCTGGTAGATTTCATAGACATCGAGAACAATCTTTTTTATGTAGGGTGCCTTCTATACTGCTGCACCAGACACTAGCCCAGAAACATACACTTCAATCTAAAAGTGTGGTAAACAATTAATTAGTGTGCACTGACAGACACTTAAATAATATCATGAGACAAACTTCAGATTTTTTGCCTTGAGAGAAATATCCACCGTTGTGTAAAAATGTTTGCAACTGATAATGTGAATACCAATGCATCACAACAAAAGTAAAATTGTTGTAAAACGTATTGTTTGCACAGAGGTGCGTAGCTTGTCGGATAGCTTTGTTAGAAAAACTCAGGATCAGTAACTTAGGTGTCAGGAGTTCTAGGCTGGGAATTGTTCCTCTCTTTCTTCTTGCACGCTAGTCAGTCTTCACAAAAACAAGTCTATATTTAGACTTCTAAAAAACATCTTAGATATGAAAAAAAACATTCACTTTTGAATCAGATACCTATCATATACAGTCTGGACGCCTGTGAGCCATTTAGGCATTGTTTAGGCTTGTACTCAACACAAAGAGAAAATGCTCACTGTGTTGAAGTGATTTGGAATGGCAACAACTCGGCCTCAGATTGGAAGGGCTCTTGAAATCCCCAATTGGGGTCAGGTAGAGGTCACCTAGTTTCTGTGCAGTTAATTGCAATAGCCTCCTAGTTTAAAGCAGGTTTCAGATTAGCTAAAGAACACCTCATAGCATGACCCTATGGCTTGAATACAAATTTTACATCATCAAGTGCAAGTGAGTTTTAATTTGGCAGTTGCTAGGAGTCTGACTGCTCGGTGTCAAGTGTCAAGTTTGGTGCAGAGATGATTATGGTGTTTGTTTAGGCTCAGGTCCTCAGTAATAGGACTGTATGACTTTTCTTGTCTTACCAACCACTCAAAGCCACAGTCATTCACATTCACAAATACACTGATGAATAAGGCAACTGTGGGTTAAATGCTTTAGTCAGGAGAACATGTGACAGAGGAGAAGGTGGAATTGAACCTATAACCTTCCAAATGCAAAACAACTACTCTACCCATTGATCCATAGTCACAGTCAAAAGTATTTTCAGTAGAATACCTGTAGGGTGCGTTCAGACCACCCCCTCTTATTCCATTTTAATCAAACTCTAGTTCATTTGCCTAGAAAGTCGTTTGCATCAAACTCTGATGCGGACTAGAAAAAGTGAACTCTGGTCCGCCTAGACCAGAACTCTGGTTTAGGTGGAACTAGATTTCTCAAGTCAGACTTCTCAAGTGCCTGATTGCTTGAGACGTCAGACATTTGAGAGGTATCTGACCTCTTGAGTGCACACCTGGAAGAAAAAAGGCATATGCAGACCAGCGACCAGTCCAAAAGCAGGGACTATAGCGCTGTGTTTATTCTCACTAAATACAACCAAAACAAACGTGCTAGTCCAGCACTAGCAGGAGAAATGGTTTGTGATCTTTTGTCCAAGATAATAACTACCATCGTTAAAATCCGATGTTACTGCATTTTTTTTTTTTTTTTTACGTTTTTGCAAAGAAGGCTGTTGAGTTCAGTATGTAATTCTGAGGTTTTTGCATCATTCTAGTCAGTGGTTCTTGGTGCAGCGTTACCACATGCGAGGGAGTAAACAGGTTTTTCTAAGGGTTTGGTTTCGTTTCACACAGTGAAGTGTGAAAGTGAACTGCACCAACTAAAAATGTAACAAATGTTGCAATTTTTGATCCCTAACCAAAACTAGTCTACTGGACGATCAGATGTGGAAACACTTAGTGTTGACTTTGAGAAAATCCAACTTGTCCAACAACTGTGTCTGACCTCTTAAGTGCACACTGGGAAGAAAGACATAAAACTCTTATGAATACACTCCTAAACCTTGTGGAAAGCCTTTCCAGAACAGTTGAAGCTTGTATAGCTGTAAACTTTGGGCCAATATGTCGATAAACCTAACGGAATAAAAATGGGACATGAATATTTTTGGTAATGCAGTTTTTATGTTTGAGTGTAAAACCTGAAAAAGAAAAGTTTAAATAACTTAGTATGAAGCATATGAACGATGTTTAGTGAGTATAAAACATATGGCCATCAGAGAACAGTCTTGAGAGACAGCATCTGGATAGCCGTACTCCCTTCTTATCTCCATCAGTAAATCCCATGGCTAACCAACAGATAAATGAGACAATTAAGCATGTTCTGCTGCACTTTATGTCCTTCCTGTTAACTGATTTCCACAAATTTGGCTTCTCTTGACAAACATATTACTGCATTTTGCAAAAGAAAAAAAAAACAAACAACTCATCCATCACCAAAATATTCACACTGAGGGACAAAGTCAGCTACTACTGACCAAACTAATGATCAAATCCAGCTATTAAATGCAATATAACCATTTTATAAAGATGGAGTCACACAGAGACATACTCCCCCTCAAACCACCAGGATGACTTATTTTCTTCATTACCCTCCTTGGTGACCTCATTCACGCAACTTCAAGATGATTTTGATCTCGACCAGGATGCACTGAACCAGTAAAACCTCTCTTCGCATTCCAGTCCCATGGCACACGCACACACACGTGTTCCCAAACACGCAGGAAACACACACACCCATCAGATCCCCCCTTTATGCTGTGTTCCAGATAGCTTGTGGAGATCAGTGGCATTTGGTCCATGTATTGGTTCAACCAGGGGTCACAAAGTAGCATATTGATGGTGGCTTCAACTCGTGGAGCATATATTGGAAATAAGTTTCTGCAAATACAACGTCAGGTGTATTTTGTCAGGCTGGCTGACGGTTTGACCCGGAGAAGAGCCTCGTCTCGAAGCAGAAAATATGACGCTTTCTAGTTTAAGGGGAGAAAAAATATCTAGGATGTGACAAAAATGAGATGTTTTTAAAATCGGTTCGCCCTTTTTTTCCCTACATTATGCCCATTTCCTGCCAGCAGAGGAGCGAATAAAAAAGGAGCCAAAACATTCCGAGTGTCATATCTGCCGTCCTGGTGGACTGATGGCAGTGGGAGAGTAATAAAACACCTTTACACTTCATTGCCTCATAAATCCTAATATATTTCACAAATTAACTGCCGCATCCGCCTGCTCCCATACTTAGCTCCCTGTGTTCATTTGCCTTCGTGACGGCAGACAGATTCGTTTACCAGTGCCCTCCGGCAGATGCTGCAGCCCCACTGGGACCCCACTGAGTTGCTGTCAAAGGATTAGAATTTTGCGTTCCTCCATATTCATTCCCTCCTATTGGATGTTTTTTTTTTTTTTGTTAGCTGCTTTGCAAAGGTTTGGGTGCCCATGCATACGTATGTGGGACCACAGAGCACTTTTTCATGTGGGTGGAAGATGGCATGCCTCAAGGACTTGTTGCCGTTCTGTTTGATCACTGCAAGCACAAGAGCCGCCTCCTTTTGTACCGTGAACTCGAATGATCATTGATTTTGCACGAACCGGGTGTTAATTCTAATAACCTTGAGGGGGGAATTAAAAAATTTGAAGGATTATAGTTTGCAAGAAAGTTAGTGGGTATCGCATATCACATTATGTTTCCGCGCGATTTGACTTGGGATTCAATTTGTTTTGCCTGATTTAGCAGTGAGGATGACCCACAGGGAGGATGATGAGTAACTAGGGAGAATAATTAATTTCCCAGGGTATCGAAATTAGTTTGCTTCTCGCACGTGAGTTAAATGGGACACTTGTTTGATGCAAATGCACGAGGATTTTCAAAATATTCCCTGGGGTTCAGTGGCTGAGATACATCTGTGTTATGGGCTTGCTTGGTGAGTCATCACGATGAGTGATGAGGACTTGGCAACCCTGGCACAAGCATATCACGGTAGATTTGCCGTGGAAATGTGCCGTGGCAAACACTCAAGGAAATATCAAGGTCTTCTGCTGAGATGTGGAGGAGGAATGGGACTGAAGGCTGTTTTCAGAGAAAAAAGGTGTGCATTTGATCAACTCTTGTGGAAGTGGTTGCACAAGAAAACATCCTCTGGAATCCAGTGGGTTTTACCATCTATTTCACCATCCATCAATCCATCAATGAATGAATGATCAGGTTAGTGGGGTAAGAGGTTGAGGAACAATATCCTAGACATTGTCAACGACACTTTCCTAGATTATATTCATTTATATTCTGTAGTTCGTCCTGCTTTTTTGGGATCTGCCCCAGAGTTTCCTCCCGGTGGGGCATGCCAAGAATAGCCTCCAATTGGAGTCGCCCAAGAGGCATTCCAGTCAGTATTTTCACAAGGACGGATTCACTGGAATCCAGTGGATTTTATCTTCTGTTCATCTAGAATTTTCCGCCTATCCAAGATCGGGTTATGAGGGTTACAAATCCAGGAACAATATCCCTGTCATCCCCAATGAGACTTTCCTAGGTATTACCAGACCTGAAAGATTGTATTTCCAATCCCCTCCAGCTTTTTTTTTTTTGGGATCTTCCCCGCGAGTCTCCTCCTGGTTGGACAGGCCATGGACGTAAATGTTATCCCTGTACATAAACATGCATGTAATTCCACTGGTTTATCCACCCTCAGTGGAAATACTGCTGTGCTAAATCAAATGTTTTAATCAAAAAAGTATATCTTGATAAAATGTTTCCCTTAACATAAAAAGCATCTGTTGTATATATATATTAGGGATGTGCCGATCAGGTTTTTTCTCCCGATACCGATACCGATCACCCCTGAGGGCCGATCGCCGATTCTGATCCCCGATACCGATCACATAATTATTATTTATTTATTTTTTATCATAAACACTACCATTACATTATGTAGAAAAAGGAACCATGAATTCACCTTAATTTAGACAAAAACTTGTTTTTAATAACTTTTCCA
>CAEGAF010148241.1:0-37254 GCA_903067075.1 Micropoecilia bifurca
TTCAATGTCACATGCTGTTTTTATTTTAATTATGTAAAGCACTTTGAAATGCCTTGCTGCTGAAATGTGCTATACAAGTAAAATTTGATTTGATTTTGATTTTTAAGTGCAAATGCTCATCATTACCGATTTAATACCTTTCATACAAAAGTGTCACCATTTTCTCCCTTATAACTGCCTTATAAACAAAGCATTTTGTACCCATGTAAATAAAACTGTTCATTTTTATTTATTTTTTTTACAGAAAAATAAATATTATAAAAATCTCATTTGAAAGAGAGAAACTGTTAAGACCTTACAAATAATTCAAGTTAACTAGATTTCTTGAAATCTCAATACCCGTGTTTACTTGTTTTGGTTTTGATCCACAGCTTAGGTCCACTGATTCTAATAAAAAATACAAATTATGACCCCCCACCTAATCAAACCAAAATAACTTTAAATGACATTCTGAAGGTAAATGGTATTAATAAAAGCCACGTCACGTTTCTGAAGAGCAGGGAGTGAGCAGAAAATCAGCTTAAATTGATGGCTGTCAAAACACTTTTCCTGAGTCCAAACATTACACAAAACTGGAAGTATAACTTTATGAAAAGCTGCACAACATTTCTCACAATATAAACATGCTTTTATCCAAAATGCCAAAAGGCAAACTATTTAGAAAGTATCAAAGTAAAGTTTGACTATGCACAGAAACATGCAGGGCTTATCAAAAGCAGAGCACTAAATAAATTTCAATAAAATGCAAAATGTTTCTTTAACCATTACAGCAGGCTGCTGGTTTCATGTCGACTCCATTATTCTAATAAATAATGGAGTTTTTTGTTTTGAAGTTTTGAAAAACATTGCAAGATATAATTATGTAACTTCAACTTTGGGAAATAAACTGATCTGCAGGTTGGAATAAAATTTTGTCGTCCAAGTACCACATTGGGGCAGGAGTTGATTAATGGGCAAAATGTCATGTGGGTTTTTGTTTAAATGTTAGTGGAGTTACTCTTTAAATGTCTCTTTATGTGATTTCTGCTCCCTGCCAAAGGATTGTTAAAAATTTATCAAGTTTTTCATTAATCCCAGTGATGTCATCACAACAGCTGTATACTAACCTAACTGAATTAGTGATATTTCTTCATTTATCTCTAGTTTCCGAGAGCCTGCTTGCAGACAAGTTTGATGAGTACGGGTATACATTTATTGCACCAAGGTACGTTTACATGCAACACACGTAAATCCTACTTTCACTCCCGACAGGACTGCTTTGACTGAGTATTCCCTATACCTTTGATTCTGTTTTCCTCAGAATGTACTGCAAAGACTTGAAGCCGCCAGACAAGAACACGAACAACACAGAGTACCTGATGGACTTCAACAGTTATATAGACACAAAGACTCCAAACAACCCTATGTGTAAGTTTTAATCCTCTTTGCAAAGTTGTTCAAGCTCAGTCAGATTGGATGGAGAGACACTGTAAAGAAGCCTTCCCAAAGACTTAAGTATTTGTGGTTGTTGGGGACCACAATCCCTATGAAAACCTTTACTACTGTCTATTTTAATAGTTCAAACGGCAAATATATGTTTAATCTGCATAAATACACACGGTGGAAACTGCCTTGACAACATCTACAGTCGTCCTTATCTGTGTTCTTGGGAATGCAGTTGGTCAGTGCCAAGGAAAATGAATGCCGCTCCTGGTCCAGCCACTTTGCAAATACCAGCCGGTAGCATGTCGAGTATTATGTGAAGTTTTTTGTTTCTTTTTTGTTTTTTGTTTTTTTTTGGTTATCCCACACTTTTGGGATGTAAGCCAAAAAGTTTATAGTTTCATCACCTTCTTCTACATTTGCCGTCTGCCCTACATGGCCTGAGACTAGATTTGAATTCACCAATGTATTTGTTCTTACTCTTCTTCAAAGCCCAGATTTGTGGATTTGTCCACCTGAGTTGTGGGTGTCTGATGAAATCAAATGCTTGAAATAATTTTCAGATGTTTATGCATAATTTTTTTAAAACATATTCCATTTTCTGTCATTTCACATTGATGTGCCATTTTGTGACATTTCCCACATAAAATTGCACTAAAGACTCAATATGTTGCTTATAACAAGATAAAGTAGAAAGTGGTGTGAACGAAACTTTTGGAATTGATCTTTGCCACGTTTGCTTTAGTGACGCAAATAAATCCCTGCCATCTTACTTTCAGCAATAAACATGTAATGCGAGTTCTCTAAGTGACCATGCTCTCAAATCTGTCACTCCACTGAGCTTTGGCCAGATGGTTTGGTGTGGATGACCTGGCAAAGCTTTGTAATGTGGAACCCCCCCTTCCCTTCATGTTACCTATTTGATGCTAACTCCAAAGATTTGACCATCACATGCCTGGCTGCACATGTGTGAAGCACATCGGCTTAGCTGTGACACACACGCAGGCTTTCTCGCTCACACACACACACACACACACACACACACACACGCCATCCACCAGTTATATGCCTCCCACACCCCTCCTGTAGCCGCTCGACCTCATCCAATTACTGTGTGTTTGTGAAAAAGAGCAGGACACATGCAGCCCAGAGTGCGAGCAGAGCAATAAAACACAAATCAGGTCCGACGGACCTTCCCCGTGACATCTGACCAACGCATTACCATCCTTACCCTTTCTGGCATACTCTCATTGATATGAATTACCCATTTGTTGGCGCATTGAGCAAAGCAAAACGTTCCCCGGGCATTTATAAAAAGGTTCTTTTATTGCGTTCCATTGTTTAATTTGATGGTTTGCATTTAAGGACTTACTTCAAACATCTCAACATGATCAACCCAATAAAACTTTTCACCCAGTTGAATTATTACCTCCACCGTTATTAGCTGCTAGTTTAATGGAGTCCACAGAGAACCACAAGGGAGGGAGAGGAGCGCGGCCCATGTGGAGGATTGGCGGCTCAGGAATCGTTACACGCTTTACGCGGTTAAGCCACTGCAGTGGCGAAGAAGTACATTAGGAATTCCTGGGCTGCCTTCAATAAAGAATCCCTAATGAAAACCACTGGATGGTGGGTTCGGAGGGGACCAAAGTGTTACACCAGCTGTTCTGTCTGATGTGTGAGGCGTGCCATAAAGACTGGGGGAGGTGGTGGCGGCGGAGGTGTATCGGCGAACCCTGACGTTTATGGACTGGAGCGGGTCGGTGGTGGGTTCAAAGAGCCAGGAACGGCCAAAAAAGGGGCAATCCCTTTTATCGCCTCTTATGTTTGTCATGTGGTCTTGTTGGACGTCTGCAAAAGTATTCTTTACACCTGCACCACTTCACCACCTACGCCACAGAATTTTGAATTGCAAAGTTTTTTGGAGATTTTTTTCCCCCTATAACTTTGCTCTTTTTTGAGCCCTTAGGTGTTTTTAGCCCTGAGGTTTAATCATTTAGATTGCCTGGAAATTGCAGAAAATGTTTGTGCTCTGTTTAAAGCTCACTGCCCTCTTTATTATATTTATTTTTTTAAATCCATGTCATCATTTTTTTCCCCAATATCTGTAATTACTCTTCAGTCATTTCAAGTAATATACTTTTTTTTTCCCCGCTTAGGTAATGTGGAGCTTGTAAACCGGCTTCTCCTTGATGCCGGCATCACCTCTGATCTGATCAAGATCTGGAAGCAGAATGAGTTGCAGTGAGTAAAAACGGTCATATTTGCTGTTTGGCGATACAGATGGTTTGAATATTTCAACATCACCAGTAAATGTCAGGCATGCATAAAACATATTCCAGGTTTTTGTTACTATGTTCTTATAGCTGCATTTTCCCTGCTTGTCAGGCAGGGTGTTTCTGCCAGATTTGTTGCGACTGACGGAGGAATCACTCGCGTCTTCCCCAAAAGGTATATAGGAAATAAGATTCACAAATAGCTTTCTTTTTTTTCAGGTGATTGACATTTTCCTGGGGTAAGGCTCAAAAGACAGGCTCTTAAAAAAGACTCTTATTTCCGAAGGATGTAATCTGAATTTTTTGATGTTGCTGCAAAGTGTTTATATTTTGATGCTGATTTTTCTCCTCCCACTAATAAGTCAGGAAAAGCTCATCCTCATCAGCTTTTAAATGTTTTTTCTTATTCTCAAAATAGTCATAGGTAGAGGCATTTTCTCTTCTTACCAAAGTTCCTTGAATGAAAGTTTAGAAAATTAAAAGCATGTCGTCTTAAAGAATTCATAAATAACTGAAGGTACTAGTGTTTACTACGTAACGCCAATTAACTGCAACAGGTTTGCAAGAACGTAAAATTTAAATAATTAAAAATAAAAAACAAAGAAGCAGAATTTGGATTTCATTGTGTGCTCGCATGTCCAACAGCTCCGGGCTGGACTGGAAGGAAGAAGCTGAGACCTACGAGTCGAGCTTCTACAAGCGAAGTTTAGACAACGACGTGTACATCTTTACGCCAAGACCCTGCACCGGTAAACCTGTCGAATATCGGGCACTATATGATCAGGGTGGCTTTCTAAAAGGACTCTTGTTAAAAAATGTAACATTTTCCTGTCTCCTTCGTGCAGAAAGTGATAGCGATGTCCTCGTGAGCCGAGCAGTAAACCTCGAGATTCGCAACATTACGCTCAAACCAGCTGGTAAGCAGCATTCTAATGTTTGAACCTGACTTTTTTTTTAAGCCTCTTTGCCTCTTGTTACACACCTACATTTGCAACCACAGTTCTATCATCCACAGTCACACTTTATTTCATAACCGCCACCCCTCATTCATCCATCTCTCCCTGCTCTCTAACACAAATACACAAACCACACATCAAGTCATCTCATCGCCTGTGATCTTTAGCCAAGTTTAATTTTCAGGTTCAAAGAGTAAAGTTGACACAGAGGTACCGGTTATGATCTAGGATGTCTGGATTTTATGTCGTTTCTCTTCCTTTTTCTTCTTTTTTTTTTGCTCAGTTGTTGGTGTGAAGTTGGACATCGATGCGTGGATGAAGAGCTTCATCAACATCACTTACAGGATGAATGTAAGTAGATGTTTATCGGCATGAAAGCGTTCCAGCATAGCTCAGCGTCGACGTTTGACCCTTTTCCATTTCTCTGTGTTCAAAGTGCAAGGATGAAATCTGTGGTTGTAAGAAAAGTGATCTGGTAAGAGTGGCTTTTATTTATTTATGTATTTCATATATGTATATATATATATACACATTTTTGGGGGCGTTTAAAACAACATAGTGGCACATCTGCATAATCATTTCTGTGATTTCAGTACATAGACTGTGTCATTCTGGATGACGGCGGATTCCTGGTGATGTCCAATCAGGAGGACTATGTCAACCAGGTGGGCCTTTGTATTTTAACTCAGAATTGCTTGACGTCTTAGCAGAGTGAGCTCAGACATCTGAATCTTTAATTTTCCAAAAGTTTGCAGGCTTCTAAATCAGCACTGAAGTTTGGTCCATTGATAAGTTTATGAGATGCTTTTGACTAAATCTCTATCCACAATGCTAAATCACAAAATCTTTTTGATCTAGTTCTAGTGCAAATGTCCATTTCACTTATGACATAAAAAAAAATCTCATAAGTGGAATAACCTGTCGACGAACTAAGGCTTTTTCATCAATATTAAGGACTTACTGGCTTAAAACGAGCACCTGTTTCTCGCCGAAAAGTTATTTTCACTTTACTTCAAATGTGTTATATTTATGTGCTTTATTTCAAATGTGACATTTGTACTAGAAGCTACACCCAAAATACTTTTAAGATTTTGTGTTTTTGCAGCGTAAATATAACTATTATTACATTATTAGATAGATAAATTATTTATAGGCCATTTAAAGTAGACATAAGTTAATCAAGGCTGTTCGGGTCCACATTATGGTTATAAATGTATCTTTGATTTGGTAAATTTTTATATCAAGACATCCACAAAAAATCAACATAGACCTTTTGGTCTAAGAAACATACCTTTTCACCTGAACTATATAAATGTGCAATATATATTGATATTTAACACTTTACCAAACTTTCTGACAGAAGTAAAGGCCTCTGAAATAGCCAAATAAGAAAATACATATATATATATTTAAATTTAGATATTGTTCTGTTGTGCTAATGAGACTTATCTGTTTTTTCACAAACTGGCCTATTTTGAAAAAAAAAAAAAAAAAAAAAAAATACTGGGTGGAGAATCAAGTTCTGGGCAGTTTTCACTAATCCTTGCTCTCATAAGCAGAAACCCAGCTTTAGTCTTCAACTGTACTAGTTTAACCGCTGTTTTTAGTTAAGGTAAATGTCATTTAGTACCAATTTCCCTTTCCAAATGCAAACATTTGTACTCCTGAAGCCTTTTCAATGGAATTTGACCCATCTGACACACACACACACACACAACGCAACCACAGAAAACACACAGACAACACCCCTGTTTTCTTGTGCTAAACGCTAACAGTGGACCCCTGATGTCATTTGAGAAAATGTAAGGTTTTTTTTTCTCCATGCAGCTTTGACTCTGTCCTAATCAGGGCTGGGTGTCCGCTGGATAAATCAGCTGTCCTCTGATGTTTGGCAGCCGTACTAAAAAGCCAGCAGCCTTGTTTGTAGAGGCCTATGCGCGCTCAGTCATATTTCCTTGAGGAGCAAAACTTCTTTCCCTCTTTATGACTTTCTCTCCCCAGCTCATTCCTTTTCATACCCCTAAGTACCTTCTGGGAGTCTGCAGCCGGCGAGGCTGTGATCGTTAATTCATTATTTTCTGTTGCTGCGCTGAGAAAGAGTAGAAGGCTCTCGTTACCTTATGGATCGGAAGATTTATACATCGTTTGCCTAGAAAGTGGAAAGCTTGTGTGGAGGGGCCGCTTGTTAACAGTGACCCTACAAAGTGGAAGGGAAAGGATAGTTTGCATTTCCTAAAGTGCTCACACATGCACTTAAGCACATGTGCAACAAGATACTTACTGTATGTGAGAGCTCCCACCTGGATACATGAGTACTTAAACACTTTCGAACACGCGGTCATGTCACACCTCTGAGATTACAGCTGCTTGATGGACTGTTTTAACTATATTGTAATGAAGTCTGTCATCCTGGTTTTAGTGTCTGTGAAATCCCTGTTCAACCATGCTGGATATACTTTGTCTTAAGGAAATTGCTGTAATGCTTTAACATTTACTCAGAACTGCAGACTTCCACTTTTTATTTTTTTTGAACTGGAATTGTACGTCATAAGACAAAGTTGTGCTGAGCTTCAAAGTAGAAAGAAACGTATTAATACTTCTTTCGGTGGCAACCTTGGCTTCGAACGTCTCATATTTTTCATCCTAAAATGAGAAGAGGATGACAGAGCTACAGAATTTATAAACAACTGAACTGACAGGCAGGGTAAATTCAGTGATAATCAAGGAAGTAGCCAAGAGACTGATGGTAACTCGGCAGAATATTTCCGTCCTGCACTCCACAATCTGGAGTTCTTACTTGCAAAACACCTTCCTTAAAAAAGTAAAATGTGAAGAAGTTCATAGATCGTGAATTCTCAGTCTCAGTAAAGTCGAGTTTTTCTACAAGGTGTACTTTATAGGTGTTTTTCTCATTCCAAAACAATTTAATTGGCCTTTGTTTCTGAAATTGTTTTCCCCTGTAAGTTTTGAGGTCACGCAGTCACACACCGGGAGACTTTGCCTCTGGGCCCGAGGCAAATTTTCAGTCTTCTACTCTGTTTTTGTTTGGAATCAAGTTTCTTTTAAAAAAAAAAAAGCTCCGTGCCCTGAACCCTGCACTCTCCATCGAGAGCGAAGCGAATACCGAAGGAAACCGCTTTCTCCCTCTGCCCAACGTTTTAGATCGGCTGTTTCTTTGGTGTCATCGACCCCGACCTCATGAGAACTCTGGTCAACTCGTCGCTGTTCACCGCCAAGAGCACCTACGACTACCAGTCTCTCTGCGAGCCCAAGAGAGAGAGCAAAGCGGCTGCAGGCCTGCGCTCCATTTATGTGGTGAGTTACACAAGCCAGAAACCGTCCACGCAAAACACACGGGGCCGTGTTCACACCTTTCCGTATCCATACATTTTTTTTACTAATTTGCGTGCATGAGCAGAGAGATGAATGCAAGCGTAGCTTATATTTGAACTTATATTTGTCCGCTCTCGCACACACAAAGGTCATCAGTCGCCAGGGAGCCATAAATCTGGATATAGCAAATGAGGGGGTGAGGGGAGTGGAGAAACATGGTGAAAAGTGTTTGAGTGGGGTTTGCAGTAACAGTAACGAGATTAGGTAGGTCTAATGTGCTTGAGTAACACATGGAGAAATGCAGAAACGGGTACCGCTTTACATCACTTCCAGAACGCGCAAATTGGGAGCGAAGCGGCGCAGAGATCATAGCGGCGGACGAGGTTTCTCCGGGTGCTTCAAGGTTCCGACAAAAGCTGATTCCCGGGAAAGACAAAAAAAAGAGAAAAGATCAAGTGTTTACCGTACTCATCAATGGACAGATGAAAATGTGCAATTTCC
The DNA here is from genome assembly GCA_903067075.1 of Micropoecilia bifurca. NCBI lineage: Eukaryota > Metazoa > Chordata > Actinopteri > Cyprinodontiformes > Poeciliidae > Micropoecilia > Micropoecilia bifurca. Next base: position 8,489 of record CAEGAF010148241.1, read on the forward strand.
CGGCCTGACCTAGAGTGTGTACGAAACACTCGATTGATCAGGATAGGATGAAAGGCATATTCAGTGATCAAAGGGCCCCATCAGCGGCGGGTGATGCCTCCAACACGGTCGGTTTAAAAACTCCTTGATGACTCAACCTGCCATCAACTGGAGTGCAGGAGCACGGCGGCGACTCTCCAAAACAAGGCCCTCGCATGCTAACCCTAATCAAAGCAGCATGTTGGCTCTTTCCCCCCCGACCCATTGGCTACTTTGTTTTCTTGCCGGTGCTTTGTTTGCATATTTACTCTCGCATCTGTTCAGGAGAACTGCGCTCTAATTTCCTCAGAGAAGAGAAGAAAATAAAACTCTTTGGCATGGCCTGTTGGTATTTGTGCCTTGTAAATCTGCGCAGTCACTGTGAAAATAAACAGGATGTGCCTAGGATGATTTGTTAAGCTCTTCATTCACTGTCTGTTTTTTGATATTTGTTTCCCCGTGTCTCTTCTAGCCCACAATAGCAGATATATTGAATCTGGGATGGTGGGCGACAGCTGCAGCCTGGTGAGTCATTTTTAGTTTATTTTTCCCTAATATGGATACAATTAGATTCATCCCCTTCTCCCCCTTTTTTTGTACAAATTCAAACATCTTAAAGCCAACATTGTAAATCCTTCAGTCCAGTTCTTAATGAAAAGCAGCCAAGGATTTGTTCCTCCAAATGCACATACAGTATAGCATCTGTTTCATAGATAAATTGTTCCCAAGATGGTTGACATTCCACAAAATCTTCCATTGATTTATGCTCCGTCCCACTGTCTTGATGTCATCACCAGCTTGTATTACAATATGTCCTGTAAAGCTGAATTTGAAGGCCACAGACAGTGCTGCTATATTCACGGCCGAAGCCTCACATTCATATGTTTTTAATTAGAAAAAATGTGCAATCGGGCCTATGAGTCAACTTTGTTGCTAGCTTGCAGTTTGGTTTGGACGACTTTTACTAGCATACAAAATTTTGTTGTAAATTTGCGGATAAATCGAAATAAATAACCATAAATAACCAAATCAAAAAGTTGAATTTTATGAAGTGGAACTTTTATCTAGAACGAAATTGTTCTATTATTATTATTTCTTTAGCTGTTAATTTTGATATCTGTGGGCTTTTCCAAACAATAAAAACTCCAAATTCAGTTTCTCAAAAGATTCGATTTTTATATTACTAACTAAACCATATTAAAGCAGTGCATTAAAAGTATAGCTGTAAGGCCAAATGAGAACACAAAAGAACAATGAGAAGCACAATAATGAACAAATAACAAGGTCGGTAAGAATAAACTGATGAAAAATGTTTAGTCCTGATTCAAAGGAGCCATCAGTTTCTGCTCATTTCATGTTTTCAGGGGATTTTTCCTGTAGCTCAGGCCAATGGAAACTAAATGCTGCCTCACCTGGTTTGTATTTGGCCCTGGGAACACAAAACAGGTTTCTGTTGATAACCTGAGGGGGGTCCATATGGTTCATACTTGACCATCAATTGAGATGTATTGAGGCCTGCATTCAGAGCCTTACAAACCAACTTTATTATTTTACAAATAGTCGGTGCAGTGATTTAGAGGTTAGTAATCAGATTTTTTTCCCCACTTGGTGGGGGACAGGACTCTTGGAGCAGCAATTAGAATGAGCTACAACGACCCAATTTTTATTTTATTTCTATTATAGTTGGGATTTTTTTTTTTTCAACGATCTGTATAGACACCATTCCTAAAATATATGCTTTTTTTTCTGTGTCCTGTTTTGATAGGAAGCCCATTATTCTGGTGATACTTTAAAATTGGTGACAGCTGTAATTCGTATTATTAATGATTGAGATGCACCTTTGACTCGGTTGAGATATTTTGATTGCTTAATATTCTGTGTCTTTTGAACTCTTGCCTTTGGATTTAGGTCAATTGTGCAGCAGTTGCTGGTCAGCGTCACATTCCCAAATTTTCTGGATGCAGGTGAGTGTGTTTGATTTAATCTTTAAGATGCTTTCTTAACTTTAAATCTGAGTTTTTGGTTCATTGAAAATGGCTTTGAAGCTTTAAGTTAGACTATGGCTCAGAACTCACCCATCAGTTGTAAAAGGGTCAAATATTGCTTTTGGTCTTAAACTTGTTTTTGCTGTTGAAAATAAACGTTGTAAACTCAATCAAACCCTCCCCTTGGGGTAGATTCAGTTGTCGCACATGTGAAGCAGATACATGAGGTGCCAGGTTTTGTGCGGATACAAGTGAAGTATCAGAAATGACGGATCACAAACGACTTCAGAACAAACCCCTGAAGATGTTCCCTTGTTGGATTAATTCTCTTTCCTGCCATGTGGATCCAGTTTTGGTTTAATAAAACACAGTTTTGAAGTAAGTTTGCTGTTGCCACTTAAAATATGTGTCTCGACTGAATTTTACAAGCAGAAAAGTGCAGGAAGCACATGTTCTTTATTTTGTTTTTTGTTTTTTTTTCTGCAAACATCATTTTGCTTTCAGAAAAACGGAGCATATTTGTCCATAGAAAATAACATATTAGCTACAGGAATCAGAGTTTGCATAGAAGTGACATGGACTTCTTAACAAATAACCTCGAGTTCAAGAGTTGGATTTTTATAAATTTAGTGTGAGGTTCTCACTGCAACAAAAAGAAATCATTTTAAAGCTTTTGACACATTAAATTTGTTGGCATCTGTGACGCTGCAGCCGTATTTGTGTCTTCCTTGCCCCTTCACTCATGCAGACGCGTCTACAGTCTCCTGGTTGAAAACCTATCTGCACATATGTGTTTTCTAAGTTGATTATATTGTTGTAATTTTTAATCATACCATTAAAGTCCAATCTCTACATGCTTTCAAATCACCCGGCAGCTGAAACGGACGATCAGGTGTCGGATGCCATGTCTAAGGAGGTGTGCATCACAGAGCAAACGCAGTACTTCTTTGAGAACAATGAGTCATCCTTTGGAGGCTTATTTGAGTGTGCAAACTCCACCAGGTAAAGTGTATCCTATCCTTATTTTTTGTGTTGTTGTTTTGAGTTGCAATCAGTTCTAGTAGAGTTCATCCCGCAAGGCGCTATTCCTGCGTCTTCCTCTGTGTCCGTTTTGGGTTGAATACTCCGCTTCCCACATCTCCTGTGAGGATGTTTTAGTGAGTCTTTCCTGGACTTAAGTTGAAAAAAGTGCTTTCATCTCTCTTCTGTGTGTGTCTTCTCTTTTTCTAGGCAATACCTCGCTGAGAAGGTGCCAAATACAAACCTGGTCTTAATCATTAGCGACAAACAACAAGGCAACAGCCAGCCATGTGGATTGGGGCCGTTAGTGCAGGATGAAAAGCAGTGTATCCTTAAAAAAAAATAGAAAAAAAAAACTTTATACAGCAGAGTATGTGTGCATTTAATTCAGTGGACAGGTGTTTGAGAAAAACTTGTGCGAAGACGGCCGTGTTTGGATGCAGTTATGAATTACCAGACTCAGCGACCGTAATAAGAGCAATAGTTTCCCGCCACAACTGACTTTTCCAAATTAGCACAAACTTCCCATTGGCCTGCTTTGTGTCTTTGTCTGTGTAGCACATGGCCGAGGGATCAGTCTGCCAAGTAGCTTACAAACAAATCTAAGATGATCTTTCAAACACTCAAGCCTGCATTCAATTATGGAAGGAGCTTCTTGGAAAACCCAATAGAGTTGAAAACGGCTGCCACGTCATGGAGATATTGAGCAATGTGCTCAAAATCCATGTTTTAAATATTTAATGTTCTTTCAGGTCATTTGGTTTGTAGCAATGTAGGCTGCAATCAGAGCTTTCCATATGAAGAGAATGGATTTTTTGCTGAATCACTCTTTAGCTGTTATGGTTTCTTATATCTTGACTCTCTTAGCTGCTGGTCCGGATCCTTGTGAAATGGCTCTCAGTCCTCGCTACAGGCAAGGCCCGAAAATTTGCTTTGATAAAACTGAGCACGTAAGTTATTTTTATTATCTTTTTTCTGGAGATCACTGACAAATGTTTGTTGGGGTTTTTTTCTTCAAAAATATAGATTTTCTGTACATTTTTCCTCGACACATGCACAATTTCCAAAAAGAAAGTTTGTAAGAAGGACAATCTTTAGAAAACTCAAACGGCACACGGCGATTGTTTTTGTTTTTCTTATTTTATTGAAGTTTTTCCTTCCGTTTTAATGGCACACATTTTGAAATAGCTTAAACAGCGGTGTTCTGTAAACGGTGGGTTTATAGCTGTCTGATTCTGTAGGAAATAGGACATATGAGGGCAGTTAAGGTAAATCAAGACCTATGGTGAGTTTGTGAGCTGTTGAAAGACACTAGAACTTGACACAGAGTTGAGTGGAAGTGCAGGTCCAGGTGATAACTCCAAGTGAGTAGTTCTGCAGTTTCCCAGTTTCTAATTTGTAATTTCATCTGCAGCTGATTCATGGATGTTAGAAACTCATTTAACATCTGAAACATTGGAAATAGAAATTGAAAATCCTTTCACATTACAGTTCTTGCATCAACTTTGTTTATCTAGTTTGTCCTCCATCTCTTCAAGTTATCAGAAATTGATTACAGAAGTTAAAAAAACATACAAAAATCACATTTGTTCCTCTATTCATTCTACCATCATTAATCTGTTGGTTGCTTCGTCCATCCATCCACTCACCACTTTTATTTCAGGCATTTTTATATGCAGGATACTTATTTAAAGGTTTGCCATTGTACGAATATGTCGCATAGAAAAAAAATGTCTTCTTCCTTTTTATTTTTATGCTTTAGATGAGTAAAAATCAGCTCAGTAAGAGATTTTTTAGCTCACTAGAAAATAAATTAAGTCTGGAGGGTTTAAAATTGGTTTAAAATTGACTGAGGATTCTTTATTTTTTAAGTCTGTAAAAGTGTAATCTTTACATGACAAGGTATAGCAACCCTAATATAGGCAAAAGTTAAAAAAAAAAATTAAAAATACTGTTACCTTTTTGACTTTTCTCCCCCCAAAAATTAAAAGAATAGCAACAAATTAGAGAGAACAAACCAAATTCCAGAATGATGTTTAAGTTTGCTGGAAAAGAGGAAATTCCCCAAGTTACTCTTTCGCTGAGTATATGGTGGAAGAATCCCACCGGTGGCAGCATCCCATCACTAACATCTTTACCTGGTGCATGTCACACTTCCTTGTTTCCCTAAAGAGAGGTCCGTGTGAAGGTCTCCCATGCAGAGACAAAGAGTCGGATGTTCTAGGAATTAATGAATATTTGGGCCAAACAAACATTTTTTTCTGAGCTGCGTGTGAAACCTCAAGGCCGCAGCGCTCTGTTTATTTTGATTCTATAGTCCTTTTTCCAGTGTCAGTTTGACATTCTCACAAACGATTTCCTACGCCTGCTTTGTCTCTCTCACTCACACAAATGCAAACACTCACCCACGCACTAACCCTTATTGCCTCTTAATTGAACGCATCTGATTTTTTTTTTTTTTTTTTTTTTTTATATGCTTCTTTCACTCTGGAGTTTTTTCTGCTTATGTTTGATTTCTAACTTTGACCTTTTGCTGCATGATTCACGTTCTCTGCTTTCTCTCTGTCCTGCTTTGTGATTGTCTGTTGATGGTTAGGATGAGGCCATGTGCCGAAGGAGCGCTGGCTCCCCATTGGCTTCCTCTCTGCTCATGTTACTGCTGCCACTGTTCATGTGCTGTCTCGGGTCAGTCGCGCAAAGCAAGTTCTCCGTCTCTCATGAACGTCCTGTTATTTTCCGACACTGAACCCAACCGTTTTTGGCCTTTGTGTCTTGTAGTCTTGTTTCCAGTCCACAGTTTGTTTTCCTACCCTTATCTCCTCTCCTGCTTTTTTCAAATAGCCGCTCCGTTCCATGACTTCATGCCTTTTTCCATTGTTTTCCCACACTTGTCCTCATCGCCTGTCACTCGCTCATATTATACTACTGTCTGATTTCACCTCCCTGTCTCTGTCTGTCTCTCCTCAATATGTTCCCCATCTCACCTGACTTTGAACTGCGAACCATGCTCTTTGTATCTTTCCTCATCTATCATTATCTGTCTCGAGATGCAGAGACTCCTGTGCCTCTAGTGACTCTTGATGTACCCAGACACCAGTAAAAACAGATCACTCACCTCTCATTTGCATCCAGATATTCAGCCGACTCTCTTAATGTTTCTCAGCTTGGTTTCCATTTGCCAAAAAGCTTCCAAATTTGCTTTCACCATGGTATCCATACAGATCGAGTTGTTTGAAAGAAGTACTTGCGTGCCTTTTATAGTGGTTAGAGGTATGACGTACAGTTTTTCATGTTTTCAAATTCAGGTTGAACATTTTTTTTTATGTTTTACTTGTCCTGCTCAATGCACTGTCTCTGGTTAGAATTATAAAACTGCTACTTTTTAAAAACTGACAGAAAGCTTGTCTATAGGGAACATAAGGAGGTTCAGTCTCAAATTGAGGTACTTAATTTCAACTTTATTTACAGTGGCACCTAAGCTAGCATTTGTTTAGCATATTTGCTTACACAGTAAAAGTAGTGAACTAACGTCATAACTCACAAATCCCCTTGATCATGAACCTTTACATTAAAAGCTACCAAAAAAATTTAAAGAAGCTGTTGGAGAGGAGACATCTGCAGACATTTAGCCTTTGGGAGAAACACTTTTTAGAACGCTCAGTTACTCTGTCCCAGGTAGGTATCGTTACACAAGTGATGTCTTGATGCAAGTTGTGATTTCTATGGCTCAGGGGTAACTGTAGGACGTCACGCTCATTCATGATTTGTGTCACTCCACCAAACTCCTGGTTTGTCTACGTCAGCGTTCTCCAGTCCCCGACGGCTGGAGTCCTGTGACTTATGGATCCATTCCTGCTCCAACTCACCTGAATCAAAAGACTGAATTACCTCCTTGGTATCTCAGCCATTTTCACAAAGTCTTGGACGTAAAACATGAATTTTTGTTAATGACAGACGGAGCATCCAAACGTTGCAGGACATCAGCCGTCAACGGCGGGAGTTGCAGACCCCTGGTCTACATCCGCAACAGCTCCTCAGTCCTACTGTCCCACGGCTTTTCTTTTTGTTTTCTTGTGCTGCATCACATGTGAAAACATTTTAAAGAACTCAACAACTTATTGAGTGATGATCAGCGTGTTGAAGTAGTCAAACACATAAGAACTCAGGAAGGTGTGCTTTTAAGAAGATGGATGATTCCCCGTACATGAAGCATCTTCTATACTCGAAACTCTACTGTCGTGACGAGAACACTTTTGTTTTTCTTAAACTTTGTGCCTCTGATTTATTTAACATTTAGATGGCTTCAGGTTAAATTACGGCATGATGACTAAATATATCTTTAGAAAGAGTTTTGCAATCCTGTAGTTAACTGAAAGGTGATTTTCTAATCACTGGCCTCAACATAATGTCAATGAAAAGGTTCTTAGATTATTGGTACTTGTGTGAAGTAACTGTTGTGCAAGGTTGCTATCTTTGCTATTCACCAGAAGCAGGAAGTTTCACTTATGAGACAAATGTTTACAACTCCAATTAAAGCATTTTTATAATGGACTTATTCTCTTTGTAGTTACATTTTATAAATTTACCAAATATATTCAAAAGTAACAGCAATGTAGGATTATACAGTTGACAGTGACTTCTTTAATATTTGTACAACCTATTAAAACTTTCCGTATTCATTCAGTTCAAAATTCTACTCATGCTCAGAGACCAGTCTAATTTGTACAACTAACATAGAGCATTAAAAGAAACTTTAGAAGCAAAAGTTTTTTGGGTTTTTTTACATTTAAATTCTGTTGACTGCAATAATAGCTTACTCTTTCAACAACAAATGTTTAACCCAGGAATTTTAGTCTACAATTGTTACATTGGTGCAATTCATTTGTTTTCAAAGTTCTGTCTTGAAGTATTTGAAACAAACTATATGATGATTCTCCAGATTCATTAGATATGTAGTTTAGCTTCACAGCTGCAGATTTACTGTTTACTGGCTACAGTGTTGGAACTTGAGTTACTACTCCTTCATCGGACAGCAATAGCTTGAAAGTGTGATTCAACACAGCAAGTTTAAAAAGTTGTTTTATAACTTTACAAGTATTTTTTCTTCTTCTTCTTCTTCCTTCCAGGAGGAGGACCCAGACTGTGGCGGGGTGTCCAGCCTGACCCCCTCACTTTGGCTGATGGTGGTCATTCAGGTGGTGTCGCTCTGGGCTGTGACTGATTCCAGGCACTATGCCGTCCCATCATGACCTCAGAAAAACATGATCTCTAGCTCTTTACGTTCACTCCCTCCAGATCAACAACGTGGCTACCAGCATCCGGAGCTGCCACCCAAAGCAAACAGCCTCTTGAAACGAACAAAGAAAAAGAAGAAATAAATAAAAAGAAGAAGAGACTGACATTCTTTTGTTTTCAGGGTGTTCTCAAAGTGTCCTCATTTGGGTGATGTGGACAAAAACATTTATCAGAGGGTAAAGGGATTGGAAGTCAACTGTGACGCTTGTTTCTTCTGCTGAGAAATGAAGAGATTCATTGCGATCACCAACTTTCAAAAGAAAATCTGTTTGTCTCTGAAAGAGATTGTTTCAAGCATTGGTTCAGTGGCATGACTGTTGGCATACATGGTGAGTGGAGTGGCTTGACTATTAAAGATGCCAAGAAGAATATTACCCTTAGCGAGAATAAACATTAAGAAATGACTTGCAGTACGTAGTTTTTTTTTCTGGTTTTCAACTTTCTACAGTGGAAGCAAAGTCGTACATATGTTTTTTATTATTATTATTATTGTCCTAGAGATAATTCAAGATAATCCCATTTTCACTGTGTGTCTTGCAGTCCGACGTTCTTTCGCTGGCATAACTCGTCTCCCAAGCGGAAACCATATCCTTAGCGACGTTCATTCACAGAAGCCAACTCTTCTACTGCCACAGAGAGCTTGTTTTATGGGTGTGGAGTTTTAACATTGGAGTTAATTTTTGAAATTAGCTCTAGAGTTATGTGTTTGAATTTTCTGCCTTGGTTTTGGTTTTGTATTTAGGATTGTTCCAGGGTAATCTTTGTTGCCATAGCGCACATTAAGCCAATCAGGAGACGTCCGGCTTGTGTCCTCTGAGGCTCAGTGGACAAAATGTCTAGTGCCATGTGGACTGACAAACCCTCTGTAGACTGTAGCTGCTAAGTGGAGTGTACTGTTGGTCATTTGAGTGAAGCGTCTGTACTGGGTTCATGCATTAAAGAATCTGAATGAGACATAAGCGACATTTTTTGTGGTCATAAGGGGTATATTTATTTGCTGTCACTCTAATTTTACTGTCTGCATTGAAATTCAAGTGCATGTTGGTCTCTTCAGTTATTTAACAGCCCTGTTTCCAAAACTGATCCCTCCCTGGAAATTCAAGGGAGGACAGAAAAAAAAGAAGTCTTGGATCGTTTTGGGTTCTTTTTTTATGTTTAAAAGTTGCAAATGTTTTTCAGCAGTAGCAATAGTTCTGCATTCAGAAATAGAGCAACACTTCCCACTGGCCAGAATTTTTTTTTAAGAAAGGCAAAGTAAGTTCACGTTGATTATTAACATAGCTACCACTTAATGAACCATGTTTTTATTTAGATTTGCCAGGAGTTTAGCAATTGGTCCATTTAATAGATTAAATTGAGTATCCAAATAATTTGCTTATTGCTTTTAGTTGCATGCTGGTTCTGTTTTTTTAAATTACCTCTAGTACATCAGCATTCTGAATCTCTTTGATTGCTGGTTTCATTTTTTTTTTCAAAAGCAAGCCGCTGCTGTTTAGGATGTTATAGTTTTTTTGTGCCTTGTTCTTAAATTTGTTACATGACCCGTCAAATTACTTGTACGGTTCGAACTTTGGTTTTCACCTTCAGATATCGCATTAGTGTTCTGAATACTTGTGCCGAAACATTTAGTTATATGAAGAAACGTTTTGTTTCTGCTTCCTTCCACCTCATCTATACTTTACAGTGGCACGTCAAATAAATTCATAATTGGATACATAGATGTTTGTGATTTGCACTGTGACGAAATGTGGCAAAATTCAAGACTTATGAATACATTTTCCAGACACCGACTATATGCAAAATACAACCATATATTTAAAAAAATTGTTTGAATGAGGTCACCGTAAAAGTAAATAGAAGCATGATATTTTTTTATTTTTCTCAAGAATTTATTAATTTCATGAATGCACTAATTGAGCAGAACACTGCAAAACAAATCAAGTGTCGGCCTTTGAGAGCCACATTGGAAATCTGGGCTTCCTGCAAGTCTAAGCGTGTCGGAAATTATTTCTATTTGGTTACTAATTTATGTATTTGTAATGTCGGGAGGATTTGTGGAATATGCCCCAAACAGGCAAGAAGTCATGCATCATAACCAAGCTTTAAATTCTCTGCATGAAATCATTCTTTTTTTTTTTTTTTTTTTTTTTTTAAAGAAAAGAACAAAAAAAAAAACACTTGAAACTTATCCTTTGCTTTACTTGCAGTTTGAGAATCAGGAATTTGTTGATGTCCCTGCAAAACTGATACTTGGCTAAGAAGGTAACGCAAGTCAGTCAGATGTAATATAGTGACTCTTGTGGCTGATGATGCATATAAAATAACTGACGCTGCCAGTGTGGTTACATTTGAAAATGATCCCTCCTGTTGACATTTTACATCAGATATTCTGTTAGAAACAGAATCTGATTACGTTGTAAGATATTCATTTTGGAAAACAACAAAAAAACCAGTATGTCATGTACTTGAAACAAAGCCAGGGTGTCTGTGTGCAAGTATAAGTTTATGTTCCAATGCATATGTGCAGTAATCATTTTTATACGCTGATCTAAAAACAAAAAGTTAGACAATTTGCTTTGTTTCATAGTTAATCATGAACATCTCCTTTGATTTTCAGTCGACTTCATAAGCAAGGATTTTATTTCTGTGTGACAAACATTTGTTGGTGGCAGATGAGTGAGTTTTTGGCATCATCATAAAACCAAAACTCGTACAATCATCCACTTTGCCGGCTGCTTGAGGTGCACTTTTATCCTGAAAGCATTTTTTCTGTAACTTTAGCCTTCCAACAACAGTCTGGTTACAATTGTATCTACTCACCTCTTTTACTATCAGGAAGTGCCATATAGTTGAACTTGTATTCTCTTGTGGAGAACCTGTTATGATATAGCTTTTATGCAATGTTACTGAGGCGCCACTCAAGTATCTGAAATTATATCCCTGTGCTGCATGGAGATGGCTGATGAAACCCGGTGTGCTTCTGCTGTTTTAAAATGTGTAGCCTTGGAAAAGCATTATATCGTTGTTGTCGAGCATTTATCCACTGTATAACAAGGGATGATCAGCTAATACTGCCCTCCTGTTGAGGAGACAGCATTTGGCTTTACTGCATACAAAAAAAATTCTGACTAATGACATTTAGATACACTGTTTAATCAAACTGACTGATGCCTTCCATGATTTATACGCCATACCAGTGGTTTAGCCCATTTTCTACAAACTAGAAATTGAGCAATTGTTTCTCAGATATCAAATGGTAGCTATCTAAAGGTTTTCCTATGATTTATTTCTTAAACTTGGGTAAGCGCTGATGGGTTTCCTTCCATTACAAGTGACACCCTCAGAAAAAAACTTCGATACCATATGACTAGTTTTTAGCATCACTATGAAGTTTAAAGTTCTGGTAGAAGCACTATTTCAGTGCTAACCTGTTTACATGCTCTGGCTAACATACTAATCTGCAATGGAGAACATGCTTAACTATACCATTAAAAAAAACTAGCATAAAAGCAAAATTGCCATTTTGCTAATATATGTAATAATTTGCTAAGTTGCGCTTTTTAAATTAACTTTGTAGAGTTTTTTTGGTTTGTTTTTTAGCTAGCAGCTACCTAATCAACTAGCTGTCAAGCTATAGGGAGTTATGTCTTTTCATGGCTGTGTTGAAAACAATAGCAGTGCTTTTTTAAAAAAAAAAAAAAAAAGTTTCATTTTGTTTTTTAGCTTTGGTTCTTTTCTAAAAGGCTATGGAAGACTGGAAACTTTTTTTTATGTTTTGGCTTGTAAAATGGAGCTCAGCAGAGATTAAGTGTTCCTAATTAATATTTAGCTGTAAACATTTTCTGAAAACTCCTTTGGACTTCTCAAGTGTGGTGTTAACAAACTTCTACCACCTGCTATTACAGCCTATTTATGTGATATTGACAGAAAATGAGCAGAATCATACCTTCTAGACATGTTTGTTTCTATTGCAATGCTATACTCCACAGTAAATTCTGCATATAATTATATTTTCTACCCACTCAGTAACTTTTCTTTACACAGATGATGGAATGCTTTCTACTTAGAATAAATATACCTCTTATTAAAGATTAATGATATGATCCATATTCACAGTTCTTGCAGCTAAAAATCACCTTTGTTGATTTTCTTAGGTATCCTGGCTTTACATACAGCTGTCTATTAAAGACTACCTCCTTTCTACCAAAGATGTCGTAGTGCCAGTACCAGTGTGAACTCAGTCTTGCCTTAAAGTGTATTTTTAATTAGCCTGAATATCATATAGACTGAAAGTTTGCGCTTTTATCATGAAAACTTGCTCTTCTGTTCCATAGCCCATGCCACTAATACTCCAAATGACACTAACTGTTAATCCCTCAAATTGACTAAAAGTAGACAGAGACATTGCAGACTACAGATGTCTCTTGACAGGATTTACTTTAATCTCAAAAATTTTATTTTCAAGTTATGTGTAGTGTGGATATTTGCTGATGAGTCTTATTTTATGCAATTAAACTTGCACACAGTTTAATTAAGCCCTGCAGTAAAGTGACACTTCATGTCATCCTTATAAGCTTGTATAGATCTGTGCTGTGATTATGTCCAAATGAAATTACTCTCTATGTTCTGGACAATTCAGTTTCCTCTGTTTCCTTTGACATGACAAGATATGTCTCTGAGAAGAACCTCTCAATTCTCTGTCTATCTCTACTTACATGCGGAGTCGTTTTCTGGAATGCTACATTAATGTTGGCATGTTTTTTTGTCTTTTTCTTTCATCTTTTGATATGACTAACGTATCAAAACATTTTAGGTAATTGTGTGCAGATAGAATTACAAAAGCTTGCTCTCCTGCTTGGAGCCTTTCTTTGAACATTTTTTTTAAAAAAACAATGACTCGTGTTTTTACTGCTCTCTGTAAAAGCGTCTTCTGAGGAGCAGCATCTGACACAGACGCTGGAAGCTGCGCAAATCAAAATAGTCTTTCACTGTGGACATCACGATAAAGGGGGAAAATTTACATTTTATGGTGAAAGAAAAAATCATTAGCTTCCACAAAACAGCTTGGGCAACTTATAGTAAATTTAGCAAACCACGCACAAAAATATGCTAGCATTTTAAAGAACTGCACAAATTTTGAGCTACACCATTAACTTAAAATTTAAACAAATATCAAGATTGGACGGGAACTCTGTTATTCAGACCGCAATATGACAAAGTATCATTAGAACGCTGATCTTTGACCTCGACATGTTTTTGATCATCTTATTCCCAACTACCGTGAAAACAGGTTCTTGTCAATTTGCCTCCAATACACTTCCATATATAAGAGATTGATTAAATACTATCCAAACAAATTCTATATCAAAAAAATTGTCAATTTATATTCGTCCATGTAGGAATAATAAAACTCGTATTCAGTACATTTAAAATAAAGTACGTACAAGTTGTAGGTATTGGGCTAAGAATGCTGGCATGGTCTGTCGATTCATTTTTGGCAGGAAAACAATGTATTTATTAAATTAGTTTAGCTAAAATCAGATGCTGTCACCTCAGGAGCAATATAAACTGTGGTATAAAATGTATCTGATTCTGTTGGTGCTCCTCTAAACAGATCATGTGGGTTTGCCTTTTTCCTTCTGGAATTTTGACGATTGCTTTGTTTGCTTTCTTAGTTTTGTTTTTTTATCAATGTCTATTGTGCCATGTTATTCTTAGAGAATATTCTTGATGGATGGAGCCATCAAGTCACTCCCTGGGTGACTCAGCTTTGGCACTCTTGGTGGACAGAGTCTCCCGTAACAGTACATCCCTTGTGGAGGTTGATTGTTTCGAAAAAGAACATGTAAATCAAATTGGTGGGGGTAGATGAACAAATTGAACATCCCGGGGAGAGAAAAGTTGTCAAATGAGGTATATTCATAATAAAATTTTGCCATTACCCTGTTTTCTTCTTAAGTTTCTACCCGTGTGTGTGATTGTTTCCACAGCAGATGTTTTTTTTCTCTTACTTTAATCACATTTTGAATACACTTTATTCCATCCGAATATGTGAGCACGTGATAGAAGCGCGACAAGTATCAAGCAGACAATTGAAACCTGCTAAAATCAAGTCTTAGGAAAAAAGTTGAGCTGAATGTCACAACAAAGAAGCACCAGCATCAGTTGGCAACGGCCTGTGAATTTACTGTAGTTCCCGTCTTCCATGTTGACCGTCATTAACGCAGTTCGCTTCACACTTGTACCTGAAACCAGCTGCGTCTCAGGTCTTCAATGTTCTCGGGCTGCCATTTTTTTCCCTCTCGCTGCCCCCAAAAGTCAAACCTTTCACTCATTTCGCTCTTTATTACGCACATTAAACTTACCCCGGTTCACGAGGATACCCGGAAATTCTTACGGCGCTTTGGGACATTTTGAACGAGACCAATTTTGATGTCCTTAGTGTTCATTTTAATGAAAAGGCTCTTTCTTGCCGGTAGCCCGGGAGCTAAATGGCCGCACTGGGACCGACGGTTTAAAATTGCGACACCGTGTAGAAGTTTTCATACCCCTTGAACTTTTTTCACGTTTTGTCACTTGGTAAGTACAAACTTCCTGCGCTGCATTTTACTCGGGTGTCGTGTTACCCATACAAAGTAGTCTAAAAAAATAATTCATAGTTTCAAAAGGATGCTACATTCAAAATCTCAGAAGCCTGACACTCATTTCGATTCAGTTTCCAAGTAAACACTTTGTGGAAACAACTCAACTCGCCAGTTTCCGTGAAGAAAAGCACACCGGATGGCACAATACTGAGACCACCACGTGGAGAAAGGGGAGTTCATGATGATGAGCAGCCTTGGTTTTCAATGTTTGTATTTAGGCAGAGGAGTTGCATTTTTCTCATCTAGCCAAAGCATCTTCATACACACATTGCGTTGTCCCCTGCATGACCCAGGCAAACTGCCAATAGGAATTTTTATCACTTTGTGAACAACAGCTCTCTTAGCACTTTTCCACGAAGGTCATATTTCTCAAAGTGGTGGATCTCTGCAGCTCCTCCCGAGTTACCAACAGTCTCCTAGCTGAATGTTTTTCTTGTTCAGCCTGTTTTACCACGTGTTGACTGTATCAGTTTGGTCTCCTTTTGAGTAAAAGTCGCTGGATTTGCTGGTCTTATTAACTATTAATTTTTTTTTTAAATACAGGGTCACTATCATTTTTGGGATATTTCAGTTTATCTATACAATTTTTATTTATTTTTTTACTCCATTTATAGCAACCGCCTGTGCTGGCAGGCAAAAATATAATACCACTGTTGAATTTTGCTTGGAGTTCACACGAAATCAGTCCAGGAACCATAAATGGCCACCTGGCTGCACTTTGGACACCCTTGGTCTATAAAAGAAAAAGTACATATTGAAAGAATATAAACCCCAAATCTATTTCAAAACATCTGCTCAAGAATACGTTTTTTGGTTGTGTTTTTTTTTTGCTATCTTTTATTTATTTTTTTTTGTTTATTTCTTTGCATTCTGTTTCTTTGAGTTAATACGGGCATAAAGTTTATCATCACGCTCAAGTCATATTTCCTTGTGACAGCACCCTGTCTAACTCACATTCCCTGACCCCTTTCCTCCTCAAACTCTTCCCTTCCAAAAGTGTTTTTCCTTGTCTGTCACGGATGAACTGCGATGTCAACAGCCCACAGAGGATTTCCTGCCAGCAGCTCTGTATCTCGCGTCTGGCAACAAGATGACCCTGTTGGTTTACACTGAGAGGTCAGTTGTGTTGTGTTTTTGATTGTTATCCCAAGACTGTGGGCTCGCGTCCCGGCACATCGAGCCCCCCAACCCCACAAGTACGCAGCCTGCAGAGTAAATAAGAGCGGATTGTTGTGCAAGTAATTACGCTTCAGAGCATTAACAGTTCTCTCATTACACCAGCAGATTTATTTGCGCAAAAACGGGCTGTCCAATCAGTAGAAATGGCGTCACTGGAAAACCAGTAAGGACTTTATAAATCAGGACCCTGAAATCTCTCTGGTGAAGTGTGGCGCTCCTTATTTTCCTCCCTCTCCTCAGCTCGTGCCTTTCATTCTTTGCTACTCGAGATGAAGAAGATATACTTTCTCTCCGCTCTCCCTTCCTGCTCTGTGAAAGCGATCTGTTGGTGGCGACTACCTTTAGTTTATCAAAGAGCGCGTTTGTCCCCATGCGGAACCTGTTTCGTGTCTGCACAGAGTCTGCATTTGTGCACAAGTGAAACAAACCCGGTTTACTTTTCCGCAGAAGTCGCCAAGAAAGATTCCTAGATGTTTCCTGGGAGAGAGGGAGATAAAGGGGGGGGGGGGGGGGGGGACAATTTTTTTTCTGTGGGTTAATTTTAGAAGAAAACAGACAACCTCGCGATAGAATAAGACCACCAAGGCATTGTTGAGGTTTCCTTTTGTTTCTGCATCATTTCCACGTTGGCTCCTCTTTGGCTCTTCCGTGTAATTTTAAAGGTCTGACTTCGGGGCTCGGGAAAGAAATGTGCAGCCACCCTAAACCGCAATGACGTGAACCACTTTTATTTAACTCTTCCTAAAGGTGCTCTCTTTCTTGACTGCTCCGATTTCTTCCTTCGGCTTGACAGGTACTAAGGAGGCTGAGGATATGTTAAGCGTTTTTTTTTCTGCGCCTTTCATTCAGAAGGTCTCTATCCTCAGGGCTCAGCAGTATCCAACTCTTAGCATGTTCAGACATGCGTACAGCTTTCTTTCATTTAGCCCAAATAGCTCCTGGTTGTTGGGTTTGGTTTTGTTGTCCGATCCTTAACAAGAAAATCCCTTTGACTACACTTTGGCTTATGTAAAACAAGAAACAATATCCGGCCTTATTTATCAGTTTTAATCTGCCATCGTAATGTGCAACACATGTAGTTTCTCTACCATCGTCCAACACTAATATAGAGGAAAATACAGCAAACGGGGGCAATTTCAATGCTCTATCCTGTTCTATGTTGTGGATTCGTCTTTTTCTCTAGACTATTTCATTCTAGAAATGTTTTTTTATCCATGAGCGGGGATAATCTTTTCCCACTGATGGAAAATAGCCCCATAACTTTTAGCTATTCTTAGTAAGTCTCAACTTTTAAAAGAGGTATCGATCTTTTTTTGTTTTTTTTGTCTAGTGGACGCCTGATTTTGAAGGCGGTTTAAGGATCTGATCAGCAGGATTTTTGGGTTCTTCCCTTTGGAAGCTTTCCGGACAGAACTCACTTGTAGGGATTTATATCCCCTTGAGAACCTGCTGGATGAGCTGGAGGACATCCTTAGTCTTTTTTCTGAAATTCTAACCTCAAATAAGTAAGCAGGATTTTATTTGAATTGATGTCATTTATTAGGAAAATTTGTGAGGTGGACAAAAATCTGCCAGTTTTATCAAAACTCAATCTACTAGAGACCATGTGAAAAATAAATACAATACTCTTGTGTGTGAGTATTTTTAACAGGTAACTTACCAAGTTTTCATGTAGTTCTTTATAACCTTATTATTGGTTTACCCTTACTTACCCAGGATGTATCCCACTGAGGTTAAAAACGTATTTTCCAAAGGAGACCTGACTGATAAGCAACATAAGATTTAACCATAATGGAAAAAGTTTGAGCTAAAAAAATAGTAAAATTTACAAGATATGATTGAAGTTTCCTAGTAGACTATAAAAAAAGTTGCATCAAATGTCCTCAAATACGTATAATCTGGGTTTCCCAAAAGTTCAGCTTGGTTGTTTTCCAGGTAAGTCAGTGCTTGTTCCATATAAAAGGAGCAGAGTGGCCCAGAGCCTCTTTACCAGTCAAAGTCTCTCATATTTCCAAAACAGCTTAGACTCCAAATGCCCTCCACCTGCTTTATTGCGTCTGTCTGACTTTGTACTCCGTTTGGGAACTGTGTCACTTCGTGACTCACCTGTTGGTCATTAATGTGCTTGCTTTGTTGTAACTGCTGCAGTCTGGTAGCATTTGCTTTTCTTGCTCCTTTCATGTTTTTTGGCTGAGGAGAAAGTGAAGCTCAGGTGGAGATCCCAGCTGTCTCAGAGAAAACAGAGGAGTAAGCGCAGCAGATGTATTTACTTATGCTACACAGAAGGTCATGATAATGTTTTTGTGCGTGTGTGTGTGTGTGTGTGTGTGTGTGTGTGTGTGTGTGTTTCTATACCTGTACACAGAACCTCCATCCTTTTTATATTAGACCCATCGGGAGCAATTGTTGCAGAAAACCTTGGTGTCATATGAACAAAGCATGCAGTTAGTTAATGTCTTGATCGCATTTAGGACTCAACCAGTTGGCTTGTAAATAGAATCTGGTCTTTGTGGAGTTGAGTATTTACTGTAATTCTTTAAAAGTTTATTTATTTTTAACCTCCCTTGCAATACTTTAACCCTCCCGCATTTTTAGAGCGATACTTTGGAGGACAACACACACACAAAACCTTGTCAAAGCCCATGCAGGGTCACTGCGACCTCGCCGAGATCGCGCACAGAATAAAAAGCCTTCCCATTGTATCCCGTCTCTTACTGTAGGAGGGTTAAATATGGGCGAAATTTTAATAACCATTTGGATCAGCACACCTCTGCCATACCAAACTTGGCATGCTCGACTGTCTCTCTGATCTTGAATTGTGGCAAAGACAAATGGACCCTTGTCACTTGTATAATTACTAAGATTTACTGAGGCTGAAATGTAAGTAGTTTATAGTTGGAATTTAATCAATAGATCAAAATTAAGATCAGACAAATCCGATTGTTTTGAATGGTGAATTCTGTTACGTATAACCCAAAGTGTTGCTCTCTCAAGAAACAGGACAACTAATCTGTTTGTTTACATTACACAGACCAGTTCTGGAAAGGAAATGATCTCTTTTCAGATAAGCGTAGATACCAAACTCAGCAGCGTGATGCAGCATTAATCAGTCATGCAAAAATGATTATCCGTGACTCAGCGGCTGATTGTCTTTGTGACCAACAGACAAAGCAGACAAATTCGACCTGAGAGTGGCAAATAATGAGTCACTTTCCTCGACCGGCCAACGTAGGACTTTTATGTTCTGGCACTGCACAGAGACTACTAGCAAATAGATACAGCTGAAGTTACGTAACAGTCGGGCCGACAGCTTAGCGCTGGTGGACTGTGAGTTATTTCCTGTGCTGTGAGCCACAGGTGTCTGATGAGAGAAGTCAGTCAGCACATTTTAACCATGTGTAATAACATGGTGATTAAGCTCTGAAGTCTGACAAAAATAAAAAATATGAGCTCTTAAAGATCCTCTGACACGCCAAGCCTCATCCACCGCGGCCAAATTAACTTACAGCTGCATCACAAAGAGCGATGCTGTACGCAGACGCCGATATTCCTACAAAGCCCACACACTCGCACATTCTGTACCTAACAGAGATAAACAAACTTGTAAATCCTCAGATGTACACCTACAGAAGAGGCCCCCCCACCAACCCGCCACACGAGGAGCCACACACAAATTACAAGGACAACAACAAGGAACCACAGAGGATCAAAGAGTTGGCATGTGGTGGAGCTTGCCAACAGTGGGTTGCACTGGGGTAATTTAATGCAGAGCGAGTGCAAATCAGTGTTAATCAGTGTATAATAAGAGCAGGGTGCACAATCTTGATGTTGGCTGTAAATGCTAACATCAGCCTTAAGTAATAGGACCGTTCAGAAACGCAGAGCTCGCTCCATTGTGTTTCAGATCCAATGTCTTGTCTAAAAATGTAACTCAACTTCACTTTTGTATTTAGTTCCAAGTGTTCTGATAAGAAGTGTGAAAGAAAACTATCCTTTATTTAGACTGATTATTTCAGCCTTGAAATTTTAGACAGCAGGAGCATCGTGGACACACAAAAAAACAACTTTTATTATCCCCAGATGTCTTGCATGTCTTCGTGTGACTTAAGTTACAATCTGTAGACAAAAATCCCTGCTAGTTGTGAACCTGATGTTTGTTTTCATGTCTGCCACAAACCTTAAAGCGCTTTTAAGGAGTCTGTCTGTAAAAGACCAACAAACAAACAAAAAAAAGAGAGAAAATTGTGAATTGGGAAGACTATTAAATCACTACTAATACCTCTAAGCTGCATTTTACCTTCAATGTATTAGTTCTTTAAAACCTACGAAACAAACTCAACGTGCTTGAAAGAATTTTGAAATCAATTCCTTGTGCTGATGTGTGATTAAACTACCCTCTGAAACAAGAGTCCGAGGGTTCAGCAGGAGTTCCTCCATCTAACCTGTGTACATGTTGCCCACAGGTTTTTGTCCCGATCGGTAGGTTTGTTTGTCGACGTTCGACGCAAGGTTGTGTCTTCGGAGGTCAAACCTCGGTCTACTTAATTTGCCACAGATGAAACCTGACTCTATTCCAGGGGACCGATACAAGTAAACATTTCAAAGCTGCAGGAAATCTATTAGCACCTGGTGGGACTCCCCACATGCTCCACTCCATCCTATTCCCTCCTGCCCCCCCCTTTCTATTCCCGTCCCCACCCTAGTTAATAAAGCGCCACAAGACCAACGCACTCCTGCTGTGCCTCTAAAAGTGGGGGATTAGCGAGTGTGTGTGGGTGTGTGTGTGTGCGCGCACACGTGCCGGAACACCAGCCTTTTTCTTGTGTGTTGAGGTGTGCATTTACGCCTGCACAGTATGTAGCCCTCAGTGTGTGTGTGCATGTAATATATCTGGACTTGTCCTTTTGACACACGTGCAGCCAGTTAGCAGCGAATGAGGTGCCAGACGAGCGTGAGGCAGCTGCCACACTAACAACAATACCCCATGATCCCATCGCAGAACGCTGCCGTACTTCGGTACAGTTCATTTACTTTACCTAATTGCTTCCACAAAATTAGGCTTTGCAGTGTGTAAAATGTGACTTTTTTTGCTGTTGGATGTGTTTCTACCTACTCTTTAAGCATTTGATCTGTGTACATGGTCTAATACATGATGACAGTATAGGCTTGTTATAACAGGTTGTTTTGGCATCAGCATTGAAGTATTACTTGTTACATGCTAATAGATTTCGATCACATAATTTCCAGTGGCATTTTTATACATACATTTATTAAAAAAAATAGCTCAAGTATTTCCCTGTAACTTTTGTTTGAAAAATCAATGAATATCAATATTTATTTAGTATTAAGCATCTTAGTCATGCAGTACTCCTTTCGAGTCAAGTCTGTCAGTCATGCAACGCAAACGTGTCGGAAGTTCAGACACGTCCAGTGCGGTTAAAACCCAATTTCGCAGAGATTGGATAACCAGTTCGACAGAAGCCTCACAATTGTCTGTCTCAACAGTGAAAGAACAAAAACACAGGCCTCTTTCCACCAGTCCAACTGCATTCTTCATGCACATGCATGTGCTGCATACCATGCGCCATCAGTTTCATCAGAGAAGTAAGTGCACACAGTGTCACACAAAGACAATCAAGAACAGCAGCTGGAAGAGACCGAGTCCTTCCAGGCACTGGAAGTTGGAATATTCAATTCCATGTGGCGTTTGTGTTAATTAACGGGACTTTTGGATATTTTGTAGCTTATTAAGTTGGTAAAAGTCTAGATTCAGTTTTTCTTTCACTACAGACCAAATAGAAAACATTCTGATTTAGGAAGTTTGGTTTTCAGGGAATTAGTCTCGATTAACTGTGCATGTTTCTCTGCCTGCTGCGAAAAACTCTGGTTATCTAAGTCAGTCGTGTCCGAGTGTCTGGGCAGTCCTCCTAGCCATGCTCTTCTGCTCATCGACTGGCCTGCTAGCTTGTGTTAAGGACCCAGCCTAATTGGATTTATGTGCGGGAGTGTTTTGCAAAGCCACACTTGTGAAATACCTCCACATCTGCTGCCCATTAGCGGTGGACATAACACACAACAGAAAGGGAAAAGCCCCCCAACGCATTGATTCATGTGACCGCTGCCCTGCTTTTATTGCAGCTGAGGAAGAGGCTCGTGGCATTGTTTCAGGACAGCAATCACAACCTTATCTATCTTTTTCTCCCATGCTATCAGTTTCATTGTTATTATTTCTTTGGATGACTCTTTAATCCCATAGTTCACGTGTTGTTTCTTTATGACTCCCTTTATGCTAAAAACTGCTAGTGTTTCCACAGCTCTTGTAATTTCTCTCCAGGTACGGCCATTTCGTCTACGGAGGTTTGCTGGATCTCTTTCATCTCTTGCCTTTCAGTCCTAAGAACACTCTTGTCGAATCCATTTTCCCTAATCTCTCCAACAGGATTTATTTTCCATCTGCTAAGTCAGCAGAAAGTCAGGTCTTAGTCTTTGTGTTCTCGTGCCCGGCATTTGGACAGTCATTTATCTACGTCAGTGCGACTTCCATCGTGAAACCCTTTCCCTTGTCACTCCCCAAGGCAAGGACGTCCTCCTGTTTCATCCTTCAGTAGGCACAAGGAGAGTCTAGCAAGGGGGTCCGACAACCCCGTCGACCCCTCATCTGTCATCTGCCAGGGGAAAAGCACCCACCTAATTGGGGGGAAACCACTGAGGGGTTGGAGGGCTGGTGTGGAGGTTGTTATTCTTGTGTTGGAGGGGTCAGAGGTGAAAAGGGGGAGATCACACCGGTGATTAGCCTCCTTCATGTGCAGGAGTGGAGGGACGCATGGACAGGGAGAGTGTTTGTTGGGCGGCTTGGGGTGAAAAGCAATTAAAAGGAAATGGGTTGAATTTAGCTTTTAGGATCATCAGACCTGTTAATGTCTGTGCACTGGGTCAAGGTGTTGCACACCAGCAGACCAACACTTGTGGTTAGAATGGTAAAAAAAAAAGTCACGATGGTTTCAGTCAAATATTTTAAGTGTGCATGATCAAAAGCAGCTCATATAGGAACTCTGTGGTGCCTCAGTTGTTTGAAATATGTGATTTTACTCCTTTAGCCACAGCCTCCTAAGCGCTCATATCGTCAGTAATGAGAGTCAATCAGTTTAAATCCCACACATGTTGGCAGCTCAATATAAGGAACGAGTCAGAAAATAAGTCCGTGTTTAGGGAATTCTGTCAGGTTTTGGCCGCAGGAGGAGATGCTTTTCACAAACCGCTTTTCCTCCCTCCAAACCATCCACCTGATGATGACCCATCTCCACAGGTCTTCCCACCTCCGCCTTCTCACAGTTCCTGTCCGCACCTCTTTCCGTGGTTCCCAAGCCACGAAATAAATGTGGGGGTGTGACGAGAGCAAAAAAAAAAGAAAAGTGAAACGCAAACGATCCAGGTTTTAGACAGAGTAAATCCATGCACAACATCCCAGAAAGTAGTACTTTCTCTTAAAAAAAAATATGAGCCCTAAAGTACAACCAACAGCATAACTAACAGAGATAAAATTTGGATATAGACATACAAAGATTCTCAGAGTCCTCTCAGATCTCCTGATTTAGCCTAAAAAAAATCTAACAAGGCGTTAACAGAAATTCCTATCTTAGTGAGGTCTGGTTGGCCAAGTTACTAGGTGTGGCAGTGTTTAATATTATTACCACTAATGTCTTTTTTTTAATGTTTTTAATGAAAATTCTGAATGGCATTTCAACCACCTAAAGAACCCATTCTGTTTACTGCAAGCCTGGCAGGTACAACTATAGGAAGCTGTAGTGCTTACTCTGCACTACAGAGGGGAAATTATAAGGAACATCATCAATGTAGAAGCCATTAGATAACTGTGATGTTAGATGATGAAGTTATGTGACAATCCTGGGCAGAAAGATTTACTCAGCAATCCAACACTACAAAATACATTGTGAAAGATGGCAACAGCTCAAAGCACATCATCAAAATAATGCAAAAGGTCATGAAGAGTGGAAAATATGAAAACTGTGATGTGGCCAAGTATATCGCCTCATGTAACGCTCACAAAACAAAAAAGAAAGAGCAAGCGTGCCAACTGTCCCCTGTAGCAAAACACGGCTGAAACCACTCTACATAAACTTTACAAAAGGCTGGATCCTCCAAGAGAAAGAAATCTTTGTTTTTACAAAGGTTTGAAAAGTTGTCTTTAAATGTAAATCTAAGAAGGATTCCTGGTGGAGAGGAATGTGCTTTTAATATAACGTGGCGGATTAAAAAGGTGAATACCCTGCAGCTAAACATATGCAGATAGTCCAATTCAGATCTATCTGAATGGATCTGTTGAATTAGTTTCATTCTACTTCATTGTCAGTCCATGCCTTACGGTATTCCCAGCCTAGAAGGAGAAACATGGTCATGTGTGTCTTGGAGTTTATTCTAAATGGGAAATCTCTGGTTGACCCAGACGTCATCCCATTCTTGCCGCTGCTGAATTTTTTCCTCTATATACTGATACTGACAGTGTTATTTTGTCAATGGAACTAAGGTGTGTTGCTTTGATTGAACGGAAGAGTCACTAACTCGCTTTTTGATCAATAACAACAGGATCTCATAAAGAAACATTTGAAGAAGCTGAACCTTCATTTACTTAAAGATAAGTTAGCTGCACCAATTATACATCGAACCAATAATTCTAATAACATATTGATCCCATGCATCACAGGGCTACCAAACGTCGCATGATTTAATTAACAACGTTGAGAAATGATTGACAGTTTGGAATCGTCTGCAACGGTCCTGGTCTGAGTACAATAAATCATGGAAGTTAATACTCCCTTTGCTTTGCTTTGGTTTGAACGAGCTCTTCTACTTCCAACCTCGTCTCCCTAGATGCATAATCAGCTGTCAGACCTAACTTATTTACCTAGAGCTTTTTAAGCACTTGGGACAGGGCGAGGTGTAATTCAAAAGGTACCAAACTACAAAAACTTACTCCAAGACCGTTTTTTTCCCCCCGAGCGTCTGGATTTCTTCTTTCCGCTGACACTGATTGACGTTGCGAGCGTGATGTGTGCATGGTGGACTGTGCAGCTACGTGCCTGTTGCCAGGGTTTAGAACCTTAAATTTGCAGCCCCAAGAGTACTCACACACACACACACACACACACACACACATTATGTCCACATGCACCTCTACACCTGCTTGTCCACTTCTGCACACACCAAAGGGAGGTTAAAAAAAAAAAGACCTAAGAAAAAACAGAAATGACCTGCACGCGTCATAATGAGAGCGGGCCGGGTGTCTGGCATTTACCTCAAACCATTTCGTTTTCCCGCTGCTCTCTCTGGAGGGCTTTAAGTCCACCACCCGTTAACGGCTGAAGTGTGGATTTCCTGTCAAATAAGGGTTAGAGCCCAACAAAAGTCCCCTACTCTAGTACCTAAACGGGATCATTTACAGCTGCCCCACTTAAACACACACACACACACACACACACACACACACACACACACACACACACACACACACTTCATGTCTTACAATGTCCCAAATGGGATGTATACCAGGTCTGTAGTGCTCAATGTTGTCTTTGTAGTGAGCCTTTATGGTACTTTTAAACTCCAGTATCAGTGTAACATCCCTATAATAAAGGTATTGTAAATTTCTGTGATGCAGTGGACTTTATCCAGTCATATCCTTTAAAATGCATCCCGTAAAAATGGCTTTATAAGGTCAGCCTCAAACGTTTCACTGGAATATGCCATGAACAGACTCTTGGCACCGATTCTTCCCTCATAATCTGTTTATGCTTTGAGGACTGTTCGACCAGGACAAACATTCCCCCCAGTCTCTGACAGATATTTTTCATCCCTCTCAAGATTGGATTTTCATGAGAGTCGTCGGCTCTTTTTGTAGCAGTGTATCACCAAACTGGGTCTCATATTTTTCACTTTGGGCAGATTTTGATCTCGGGCTGTTATGATTGATTGTGTCTGAGCGCAGCAATTTTATGTCTCGCCACATATTCTCTTTTGGATTTTGGTCTGGGGTTTAGCTGGGCTAAAATGAACTGGTTGTATGTGGGATTGCTGCGTTTAGTATAGACAGAAGGTGAGGCGCTTCATTATGTAGCGTGATCAGAGTGGAGAATTACAGGTTAGAGTAAAGATACTCTAGTCGAGGGCTGATGTTCTACAACTTTTAGATGTTTCTCTGGTCCAACAGACTTGAATAAAATAGCTGAATCACCTCCTCGGTGAAGTTAAATTCTCCAAAGTCCTGCTGCTAATGATCTTAAATATTTCGCTCAGGTGTGATGAAGCAGGTGAATACCCCAGGGTTGAGGTTTTATCTTCCTGTGAGGGTTTCTGAATCTTTGGGAGGAGACCCTGAAACAAACCCAGAAATCACTGGAAGGAAGTGTACATCAGTTCTGGCCTGGAGCGCCTTGGATCACGAGAGTAAGCTCACACTGTTCCTAGGCAGAGTGATGTCTGAGTTTCCCTCCTGGGCTCATGGCCTGATCTTATAAATGGGAGAATATTTCATCGAAAAGGTGTGGAGGAAACTAATGAATAAAATATAGAATGCGATAGCCGCACTGTTGTGTGATGGATTTCTGTTCCTGTGACAGAGGCTAAGGGAGGGAATGTGCATCCCTGGGTAAAAATATTTTTTCCACGGGTGAGAATTTACAGCTTAACAAGACAATAACCTCGAGAATATTAACTCATTCCTCTATTTTCCATGCCTCATTTGTCTTATGCAGGAGATTCTTCCAGCTGCTTTTAGCTAGAGGTGTGATCTAATCCGGACGGTGTCAGATTTTAACGTGGCACCACCCGCGATCTAACCTGGGTGGTTAGATCCAACTATGCTTAAATTGCTTTAGAAAAGTACCGAGTGGTCCTGCACACGCTTCCATTATCCCAGGGTATTGTTGAACATTCATCACTTTCTGTCACCTTAGTTGTACTTGAACATGTGGAGAACTTGGAGATAACTTTAAATTTCTCCTAGAGGCAAGAGAGTGACCTATATACAGCATCAAGTTTGCACTTCTGTAAATCTGCATCTAGAACCATGACTTGACGTCGGTTAAATTTTTGATGCATTTTCATTTTAACCTTCAGATCCTTTACCTCTGATAGAGAAGGGGAAAAAGCCGCTAAAGGCTATGTAGTGCACCGTTTAATGAATGAGAGGCCCAACCTAACGCGGGGATGGTGATCGACCCTCTGAGTCAGAAAGTTTCCCATATTTTCTATGTATTTTCAGTTGAAATGCTCAAGCCTCACGTCAGTCTGATTGATTGAAGCTTTATCAAAACCAGGATCCCATAGATTTCTTTGTTTCAGTTGGCAAGAGTTTTGTGTCGAGCTCTGGCAAACCCGTTCAATGTGTTCTAGGACCTCTCGCTGAGCTATGTCTGCTTGTTTTGCCAATCCATTATGTCTGCAATCCCTCTCTGGTTCTGCTTTAGATATTGTGAAACTAGCTGATTCTCTGAGGATGCAATCAATACTTTAGACCAAGTGCTCTTCTGGCGCGCCATGTAAAGAATCCCATCTGTCTTTTCAGCTGAGCCAAAGGGAGGATCAGTGAGGAGACACACCAGAGAACCTTGTCAGAAAGATCCCGACTGATGATAATAGGCTTAGCACCGATCAACATCATTATCTTCACAACTTCTTTCTTCTTTATCTGTCCTAACAAAGCCAAATTACGCGCAGGCTTCCGACTGTTGTTGGATCATGAGAGTTCTTTGCCATCAATAAACTCTTACAAGACGACTTTACTACTTGTCAACATTGCTGCAGTCCAACAAGGTGAATGAGACTACACCATGCAACTTTATAGCATTTTAAAAGCAGGAGTAGGATATGCAACATTCCATTTATTGTATTTTTTTATTTTATTTAATTTTTTTGTCACTCACATTGGGTCAATTTATTAATCTATATAAATGTATAATATTCCCAACTCTCTTTTCTGGAGTGAAGTGGAAGATTTTCCTCAATTTCTCACTTTCACCTTCCCAAGATAAATCTTACTACGTCTGATTCATGGATGTGAAGTCAACAAATCTGTAGCAACTGTGTGATATTATAGGCCAAGACCACAGAATGTTTCTGAGAACTTGTTAAATCTATGCCATAAAAAAAGTTAAGGTAGTTCTGAGAGCATTAAGAGTCCAACTTGATACCAGTAAGGTGTAATTAAGCGACACTGAGTGTATTTTTAACTATATTAGAATTTAACATTTTGGATAAAAATGTTTTGTTTTTTTTTTAAAGTGAAAATAAATAAATCACATTCAGCCTTCAGAGTGTACGTAAAGTTCCGACCGGAACTGTCGTCAGATTTTGTAAAAAAAAAAAATTGCAGGGGGCAAAAAAATAAAATAAAATTAGTGGTTTTATTTTGAAAATATCTTCCGGAAGCAGCGTGCTGTAGCATGAATACTTTGACAGCGGTGATGCAAAGAGGAGGGCACGGTGCGCGTGCGGGAGGAGGGGGGGTGAGGGGGGGGGGGGGTGCCGGGTACAATGTTTGGTGGGAGTGGGGGTGTACCGAGGCCGGGTGTGGCGTGGGTGGGGGTAGGGGGGCGTGCGAGTGCGGGAG
>CAEGAF010148244.1:0-11045 GCA_903067075.1 Micropoecilia bifurca
TACACATACATCTATACATGAGATTCCTGAGCACAGCTGCACATGTGGGAACATCATTATGTACAAACATATGGCTGCATAGCTCTGCTCCATCTAGGCTCTCTGAGTAGGAGCCTCATGCCGTCACTGTAGGCCACATAAAGTTTCTGCAGGCTACTTTTGTTGTATCTTCGCCACAGATGGGCTGAGTAAAGTGAAGTGCAAAAAGCTTTAAAAAGAGCTTATCTTCACAGAGGATGAACACATACTAAACTTTCTGACCAAAGTATTAGCTTGTGCACATCATACAATACTGCCTACGAATGTCACAATCATCAGACAGGTCATCAGTTATGTAATGTCCCAAATATTTAATTTCATTGCATCTGTTGAGGACAATGCCAGATAAAGAGAAGTCAGGGGTTATCAGATGCTTATCTGCCCTACTTCTAACAATCATAACGTTGCTTTTCTTAGCGTTATACTTGATGTCAAAGTGAATGGAAGCGTCTTCTGGTTGCTGCCGTTTAGCATCTTCTCCACGTAGCCCTTCCAATTGCGCCTCAGTTTGAGTCGATCCATTCATGGGTTTGTTAGCCCGACTAGATTCATGAGGTGTTTAAATATCCGTCAGCCGGCGCTCCAGATTCACCGTCGCTCGTCCAAGATTTTGGCTCCCAGTGGCCTGAGCTTCCATAGCTCCTCTTGGCACAGAGACTTCCTGGCTTAGACGCTCCATTCTACCCAGCAGGCCGAGGCATCAATGCTGCCGAAGCCAACAGGTGGAAGGTCGTCCAGGTAGTGCGAGACAAAACGGGGAATATTCTCACCACGCTCGTTTAACAACTTCAAGCAATCCTTCACATTATTTACGTCTTTCTGTGCGCCCTTATGTTTGATGTTACGCTGTTTTGCTGGGCACAGTTCATACAGGAGACGTTTGGACTCTTCAATCCAGTCAGATGACAAATTGTTTGTAGCCAACAAAACAATGACATCGTGCGGCAGTGTTTTTATCTTGGCAGAGATAAGATGTAAAAACTCATCTTCCACAATCACTTTACCGCATGTAGTATTATAGACTTCAGGTTTTATGTGAAAAGAGGCAGGATGGTAAACTCCTGCTGTTGCTGCCGCTGCCGCCATGTTTGCCAAAAAAATCTCCAATCTCCTTGAAGATATGTAAACATAATGCTCCTTCTCACCTCACCCCCTCCTGTTATCCATGCAGCTGTGGAGCTGAGCTCTCCCAAAGACATTCCTTGATAACAACACATTTTCTGACTTTCTTCTTCCCTCTCTTCCATAAAGAGCTAACTTGTAGGGTGTATGAGTTGACCCATGGGCAGATTCTTTCACCAGAGGGGTGGACCTCTGCAACTCCTCCAAAGGGACTATGGGTTTCTTTGCTGGGGCTATCTGTGTGAAGGAGCTTAATACAAGTGTTTACTCCCCACAGGACACCAAGTTTTTCAGATTGTTTTTGACTTTGTATTTGTATTTTGCATAAAATCCCTTGAAAAATCATTGAAAATTCATTAAGGAACAATATTAAATGTTCATGCATTCAACAATGTATGAACAATATTGATTGGACTCTTTATGTAAGAAAGTTAATCCCAAAACCTCAATAAAACGTCTCTTCTGCTTCTAAAGGACTAACCCATAATCAGTCTCCCTCAGCCTGCCTGCAGTTATTTCTCATCACCTGACTGCATGACTGCAGCACTAGTGTCACATTTCTGAGCTCAGAAAAGCAGCACATGGCAGCCAGTCAGAGCCTTGATTTACCAAATGATCATCATCCAATCTGTGTTCGGTGGTAGTAACTTTGTGGAAAGAAAATACATAACCAGCCACTATCAGTAACATCAAATTATTTTCATTGCACTTGGAATGTGTCTCCAGCTGCATTTTGCATTTTGTCTATGAAGAGAAATCCTTTTTTTTGGTGAATGATGATAAGAGTACAATATTAGCTGTTCCACTTGAGATGCTGATCAAATCATAACCTTCCCAGACTAAGCAAAGAATTCAATAAAAGTTACCACCTCAAGTCTGATTGCGGCTCCACTAAGTAGTTCAAGCCTAGGCGACTCTTTCAGACATGCCTTTTGCCTTTCAGCTATTATAGCTGTTTAATCCTTACAGATTTGGGAAGGAGGATCTACTCTCAAATTCTGAATGAGTATCTTTCACATCTTCCCATTCACTAACACTGAAGGAGAAAGAGAGTCGTCCACCTATTCTCCAACAAAAACAAAATCTCATGATCAGGGTTGCTGCCAAGTATCTTGGGCCCCCAGACAAAAAATTTGTTTGGGTCCCCATCCGCAGCTGCTATTACAATTTTTTTAGTCTATTTGACCCATAAAAAGCGTTACAATTTTAAAGGCTGCATCTGCCTCACTTTCTTTGTTCAATACTGATAATTGGCACAATATTTACTGCTCATGAATTTAACATCCAACAGTCCACATATAGTATGCAAGTAGGTTGTTTAAATGTTTTCTATTAGTTTTAGATATTGAAATGTCTCTTCATGAGCAACAATCAAAAGCAATGTGCAAAATACACATAGAGCAATCCAGACTTCTCAAAAATGCTATGTAGTTGCATTTTATTCAAGCTGCAGTACATAACTTTAATAAAAAATATGTTTTCTCAATATTTGTTAAAGCCGTCACCATGTAGCAGTTTGTTATGAGCCAGATAATCTGTGAAAACAATCAATCTCCTCCACCTTGTCCTTGAATGGACCTTACCAAACTCTGTCGAGAAACGCCCCTTGAAAGTCCCACTGACTACATGTTTCACATTAACAGCTTAGCTCCTATGTCTAAATATGGCATTTTTCATTTCGACTGACTCTCTGCAGAGTATTTCTGAGTCGATTAGTTTAGCATTTCTGCTGGATTTTCACAAAATATCAGCCATAACATGGACAGGGGAACCAACAAGTTCATGTCATCTTTATTGGACGACATCAAGGAGTTTGAGCCATGCGATGCCTCCAAGATGTGTTTATTATTGACTTTCGTTTTTTCAATCACTAAACACAAAGAAAGTAAAGCAATAATACTTACACCAGCAGACAATCCTTTGTTCTTATTGATCCTACAATGGTTGAGGTGTAAATGTGGTTGTGCACAAGCTTTGATCCAAGCAAGGCTTTCTGTTTCAGATTTTGGAAATCTGTGAATTTTAGTACCACAAATACGATCAGGATACCTGACATCGCCTGTACAGATTCACCACTGATGGTGGAGAACCATTATTTTAGAGTCCTGACGCAAAAACTTTCTGTCAGTCTGGTAGTTCACAATGTACATTGGCGTGAGTTTGTGAGACGGTAACCCACTGATGGCTGCGATGTGACGTAAAATGGGCATTAGCCAATGAAATGCGGCCCCTGTGGTAAGGTCCATTACTATGACTGGTTAAAGTAATGCACCGTTCTGACTAAAACAACCAATCAGAACTAGTAGGACGCTCTTAGCGCTGTCAATCAACTTCATTCACTCACTACTAAATGTGCTAATGATGGAGAAACAATTTATTACAAGAAACGTTTTTTTTGCTGTCATTGGTAGCTATGCTAACAAAACTGAGCATTCACAATTTGAATCTGCACAGCTCTGTGCTATGCTAGCTGCAGCACAACTCAAATTGAGGAGGAGGAAGGATGAGCAGCACCACATAAGATTGTGATTGACAGCACTAAAACTCTCCTGCCATTGACTGGTTGTTTCTAGAGAGCACTGAGAGAAGGCAGAGGAAATAAATTTTTCACAGTTTACCTCTCATACCATACTGTAACAACATAATGACAGTTTTAACAAATATGTGAAAAAAAATTTATATAAAAGTTACATACTGTAGCTTTAATTTCACTTAGTAGAGGGCAGGTCAGGAGGGACGTGGGTTAGAGCTGCTGCTGACTGACTCATCTGTTAAATGGTAAACGGCACAGGGAACAAGTTAAATATATGAATATGTTGTTTTTTCTTTCCTTAAGTCATTAAATGCTAGTGAAATGGAGGCAAACAGTAGTCTGTAGCTAAGCTAATTATGCTAAATGTTTGATAATCTCACACAGTCTACTCACCTCTCTTGGAGAAAAATTGGGTTATAAATTATCATTCTTGCCTTTTTCTCTCTCTCACTCTCCTTTTTTTTTGAAAACCTGATTTTATAACTTTTCTTGGCAGCATAGTAACAGCCACAAGTTGGAACATTTAATTTTTACTGCTAAAACAATATTTGAAAATACAATATTATTAATTTTGTAATTGACAGGGGCCAGATTTTTTTAATTGTATTTCTATGAACAAAAAATATATAATTAAATTGTGGAGGGCCCCCTGTCGGTCAGGTCCCCTCATCACTTTTCCCCCCTATACTGCGGCCCT
This sequence comes from Micropoecilia bifurca, assembly GCA_903067075.1. Taxonomy (NCBI): domain Eukaryota; kingdom Metazoa; phylum Chordata; class Actinopteri; order Cyprinodontiformes; family Poeciliidae; genus Micropoecilia; species Micropoecilia bifurca. The sequence goes on from CAEGAF010148244.1 coordinate 4,392, forward strand.
GCCCAGGATGCTCATGAACATTCTGGTACATTCTGGTGGATGTGTGAATAGATGGAAGTGTACTGTAAAAAAAACATGAAAAGTGTCTATTTTCTTTTCAGAACCAGAACGAAACAATATGAGAAGAGTTTAGAGAAATTAACAAAATCTTTTTGTATGGTTGGTGACAGTTGGACCTTTTTATGAACACATCTATTCAATGTGTCACCATATTCCCATGAAGACCTCTTATTATAACAGCTGATAGGTGTCAGGGTTTGTTCTCCTAACTTTAAACCTAACTCTTGTCACATGGTGCAGCCCCAGTGAAATCTTTCATCTGATTTTACATGTCTTGTTTGTTTTAAGGCAGCCATTCCCAGCTGGTGATCGGGTGACATTTAATGGAAAAGAGTGTATCTGCCAGAAGTGTACCCAACCTCTGCCTGCCAACAGCCCAGCACCCATCCAGGCTGTCCACAGTTAGTACTGATTCCAGTTCCTGTCCCAAACCTGAACTCTGTGTTCCATCCTCATGAACTTGAATTTTCCCATAATGTCTGATGTCACTTTTACTCCATGATGAAACCGAAGCTAACTTCCTCTATCTTCATCTACATGTGCTCTGTGCAGACTGTTGTGGTTGTGGGAGGGAGTTCAAAAATGAACAGTCTCTTGTTGCTCTGGACAAGCACTGGCACCTGGGCTGCTTCAAGTGTAAAGTGTGCAACAAGGTGCTCAATGCTGAGTACATAAGCAAGTAAGTTACTCTAGCTATTAACAAAGGTCCAGCGATCCTCTTCTTAATTGACTCTGTAAAAATGTTAGTGTCAAGACTCTCTTGCACTTTATTTTGTGTGTCAGACGCTGGAAAGTTTTGGGAACACTTCTCAACTGGAAGATTTCCAGAAGGTTTCTGGCATCTCTAAATCAAACATATCCAAGACAGTTTGACTGTAAACTAAATACAATGCAACATATCGAATTTGCTGTAATATGTTCCTTCTAACTGCTGTTTGTTGGGCTTGACTGAGAATGAATTGGCTCCTTCACCAGATTGGCAAAATGTCTTCAAGAAAGGTTCACACAAACTCCCAGTGACAAACATCTCCTTTGTGTTCATGAAAAACAAAAAGGAGTTTGGTGTTGGCCATAGAACCACACAAACACGCATATTATTTTCTTTCATCTTTACCAGGATTTTGCTTTGACTTCCGTTCACCACTACAGCCTAACCCAAAAACAACACTTCTCCTGTGGACCAGGCTTTGATCCTCACATGGATCAGTGTGTCCCCACAACGTATTGTGTGTTAGGAAAATGGTTCTTACAATGTATCAAGTACAAGGCCACACACACACAAACACACTCACACAAATCCAATAATCCAAATGCTTAAAGATTGTACATGTACAGGTTATTTCATGATTCCAACCTGTTTACTTTGATGCCAGATCCAGTCTTGATTCAATCAAGTAATTTCCATCCATCTTCATCTTTTTTGAATTGTTGTCTTTGTTACATCTAGGCAACTATTTCTGTATGTAGTGTACCTGAAATGCCAAGATAGGACACTTTGTCTTGGCAAAGTGTCAAGACAAAGCGTCCTGATTGGACACGTTAGACACTAGATTATCTGTGATATTAAGCATGTCTGTTGCTGTGTGCTGTCTCTAGATAATTTCTCATGTGTTGCCCAAACAGAGATGGGATCCCCTACTGTGAGATGGATTACCATGCTATGTTTGGCATCCAGTGTGAGACCTGTAAGACGTACATCACTGGGAAGGTTCTGGAGGTAAACTGTTTTTTTATATGGGGGAAATTCTTTGCAGCATGTGTCTCACTCCTTTTTATGGAGTGTCAAAGTCTTATGATTCAAAAACTGAGTGACTTGTTACATATTTATGTATATCATAAATATATAATGTGAATAAATAAGTACATAAAGAAATATATTATAGTGGATAAACAAATAACGGTATCTATACACAAGAAAGAACATGTTCAGAAGAAACTTATAAATATCTTTATTTTTAAAACATTCATTAATTGAAATTGAATTCATTAAATCTCTTAAAGGCATGTATCAATATTTCAGTATTCATAATATAGAATTTATTTCTTTAATTAGACTAGACTGACATGAATAAATGTTATTAAACGGATCATAAAATAATCCATTTAATAACTTATTAAATGGATAAGTAGTGATGAGTACATAAATGGTTGGATTTATAAATATTATTTAATTATTAAAAAAACATTTACTATATGTACAATTATTATTTTTGCAATTTATTTATTTTTGCTATAGTTCCATACCTTGCTTTGGATGCATCAAAAACTAAATAATATCTATATTTTCTATCTGGAGATTGGTGTGGACATGTCCCCACCAACATTGCTCCACATGATATTCCTGACTTTGCATTGAGTCAGAAATATCGGTGGTCAGGAAATTAATAAAGAATCTGAAATAGGAATGCAATGTTTTGCTATTACTTGTCAACATTAAGCAAGATAACAACATCCAAGAAAATCACATTTTGCATGTCAGTTAAAAGTCTTAATTTTAAAAAAATACATACATAATAAAAATACTTAACTTTGACAAACTTTGCATATCCAAGCTGCATAGTTCAGTGTGTTTCAGTTCAGTTAGCACAAAAATAAGGCGACCCACACATCTAGTTTGTGACAAGTTATCAGTAGAGCAGGTGTTTAAATGAGCTAATCAACCACAAGTGTTCAGGCAATTACTTTTTAATGGTCGCAAAATAAACATCAAGCCTGAAAGTTCAAAAAACAGAAACCTGTAGCAGATTGAAGGTTCTGTTTGGTGTGTTTACATACTTTCTGTGTGAGAAGTATTTGTGTTTTTTAATGGAATCTTTGCCCTTTCTACTACTGGAGCTGTTGTATGTTTGTTGCCATGGCAACAGTTACATTAAGCTGATATAGACTAATAAAGAGAATTGGTTTCAAATTGTTCTCCTGGGTTTCTACATCCCTGAAATAATTCCATAATTTTTTTTTGCATAACGTGGCCATATTCACAGCAATCATAAAATAGGATGAAATGTTATATAAAGCATAGGAGTCAAAGTTTGTTAACCATTTCTCCAACAGCAGCAATTAGGTAAAATTAAATTATTGGCTTTAAAAGAGAAATGTACTTAATCCTCTAATCATCTTGACAAAACTGACAGAAACCAAATTGTTTATATATCTATATCTAGAGAGAATACATAGCTGACATATCCAAACATCGGTACTTTTCACATATGATCATCCGTATGGGGTCTATGACTATTATTTGTGACAGATTACTGCTCATCCTGCATGGGAACTGCTGTATATGCTTTTGTGGACATGACTACATATAATGGCGTCCACCTTCCCCAGGTGCATGTCATTAGCCATGCAGCTATTAGGCAATGTCCAGTGCATATTGATGGTCACTCTACATCTCAACTGCCCCATCTAACCCCAAACAAAGTCCCACTGAAAATCTTGACGAGCTGAGACACAGATGTGAGTGTGAGTGGCGTTTTCTGATATGGACAATCACCCAATGCAGCGTCATGTTGAGATGACGACATCAGATGAATTTTGCAACTGTTTTCAAATGTAGGCAAATATACACACTAATTCCATAAATCACAATATGACTGAAATGTTAATTTTTTAGCAATTCCATCACTAAGTGACAGATGTTATATAGATTAACTGGATGACTTATGTTTGAACATCTTTACATTTCTCAGTATGTTTTATGCCTGCTAAAATGTTTCTATTTTACAAAAAGCATTATTTATCTGATAAGCGTCATCAGGATGCAAATCCTGAGTTATTGAATAAGGCTGTACTCACATTTAAGTTTTGGCCTTATTCTTAACCCCCCCACCCATTATTCCTCACAATGCGTCACCATCAATCTTCAACACAAAGTTACACCCTTGGATACGCCTCACTTTACATGAACATGTCTTGTTTATGTGGATTGAATGTTGGAGAGGATGCCAAACTCTGTAGCTCCACTCTGTTTTATTAGCTAAAGTGAGTCTGTTCCCTCACCTAAATAGTCTCTTCCCTCTGGAGATACATAGTGTAGGAAGTAGTGATGGGAAAGAGATGGACTCATTGGGTCTTTATAGGCCTGCCTCTTATCTCAGGCCACACTGCCAAACATCATCCCACATTTGCTTTGAGTTTCACATTTCTTTTACTTGAAAGATCAGCCCTGCAGGACTTTGAAGGAAATAATTTCTCCTTCCTGCAGGCTTGGCTTTCAACAAAGAAAGGATTTGACAATGATAATATCTACTTTCTTGTCCACTCATATGTTCCATGTTTAAAATTCAATCCTTTTCCATCCTTTTGGTATCTCACTGTTCCAAAGTCAACATCCTCTCTTCTTACGCCCTATCCATCATTCAGACTTAATCTAGTTCAAGTATGAACTCTTCGCATGGCCTCCTGTACCTTCTGAGGATTTTCAAGTGCCAGACTTGACTCCTTTTGACCCAGTTCCACCTTGACCTAAAGTCTCTTTGCTCATTTAATTTCAGTGCATATCTGTCCCCGAATGCTTTCACTCTCCATCTGGTATCCATTTGTTTCAGACAAGCACTAAAGAGTATGTTATCCAAGAAGCAGGGCGTTGGTGTTCCTGATTTCTGCTGTTTTTTCCAGCTCAGATGACGCAGCACAGCAACTCCTAACGGATTTAATGAGTTTACTGCAACGTTGTCTCTATGGAGTTGTTGAAATTATGGGTGAGATCAGAGAGCAAGACAATTTGAAAGGAATGACATAAATTTACTTAGCTTCATGATGCACTGATTTATTATGAAGTGTTTCTTTTTGAAACAGAAAGCCTGACAATGTAGTGTACCACCATTATTTGTGGGAGTTAGGGACAAATAGCTTAAATCTGAAAGTATTTGGTACTCATTCTGGAAATATTTTACTATCATATTTTAATAATTCAAACTAGCTTTGTAGCCAATGTGACCAAACCCTAGACAAAAACAGTACCAAGACTTTTAGGGGCAGTGATCAAGACCGAGGTCGGGCGAAACCAGGTCAAGACAAAAACCTGCTCCCCTAAAATGTTGGTACAGAGGCAGATTGCCAACTTTAGATAGCTTACTTTACTAGCACCTACTTATACATAGCTTGCTTGGAGTTGAATTGGTACATTTTACGTCCAATGAAAGCAAGCATGTAAATAAAGAAACTGGACAATATACTCACAAATAAGTGATATTTCCCTTATTGTGGCCTTGATTGTTCTTGAAAATGTCAGAAACTGAGACAAGACAGAGTACACATGCGATTGACACCATCAAAAAGTGCTCTCAAGGCCAAAAACAGTCTCCAGTAGTACAGCAGTAGTTCAAACATCAAACCTACCTTAATATCCAATAATACACACATTGGAAACCATCTATAGCAGAAGCTAACATCCACGCGATAATCTCTGCTCTTAGAAGAACAATCGGTGTCTAGGAAATTAAATGCCACTCTTTAATTGCTTGCTTTTTAAATGTCAGCCAGTGTCAAGTAACATTGTGTCCAAGTATTTCAACTTCCCAATTTTCATTTTCTTTGGAATAATTATTCTAGATATGCTTGACGACAGAGGTCGCACTAGACATTTATATTATGTGTCATTTCACTGACAGCATTAAAAAAAATCAGTCATGTACTATTTTTACCCATCAAATTACAATCATATTAACATCAGCTATTTAGCTGAATTACATAACATATAACATATGCAATTTAGTTAATTTTCACCTAGTTGAACCGTGAATCCAGATCCCATCCAACATAAAGCAGATAAATGCATCTACATTTTTCTCCATAGTGACTCAAACCACTGACTGTGGCCCCAATAACTTATCATAAATGAAAGTAAGCGACTCCACTTAAATTACCAGCACTTCACCTGCTGCGGTCTGAATGCACAGGCTCACAAATTCTTCCTGGTCGCATCTGCAGAGAAATCTGCACTGGTTCATCTGTCAGTTGGATCTGTCTGATCTAAACCGAACAATTGAACTCTGCAAGTTTTTTACCCTATGCTGTCCAGATGTACGATTTTACGATGATTTCTTTATTTTTTTGCGTGGTTTCACTTCCTCGAAACCGACAGGTGTTACATTTGCTGCGCTCCTCCTGAGTGCTGCTCTTCTGGACACGGAAGGGTAACATCTTCCAGCTCCTTTTGTTAAAACTGCAGGATGAGTTAAGTTTAATTCTTTGCAGCGGTGGAGCCGCATCTGCATTAAGTGTGCAGCGCACTGCACATGTTATGGTCTAATTAACTTCAGCACTTTATTTATTTCTTCACAGTAAACTGCCGGATCCTCTGTTTAGACTATAAATAGATTAACACAACTTTGCATTCTCTTTAGTTTTCTAAGGTCTTTTAATGGAAACTGGAATAAAATGCGCCATTTCATCCATCTTCTTTACACCCTTGTCCCTTGGTGGGATGTGAGGTGCTGGTGCCTCTCCAGCTAATGTTCTGGGTGAGAGGTGGGGTCACCTGGACAGGTCACCAGTCTGTCGCAGGGCAACACAGAGACACACAGGACAAACAACCATGCGCACACACACACACACACACACACACACACACACACACACACACACACACAC
>CAEGAF010148258.1:0-37561 GCA_903067075.1 Micropoecilia bifurca
GTGTGTGTGTGTGTGTGTGTGTGTGTGTGTGTGTGTGTGTGTGTGTGTGTGTGTGTGTGTGTGTGTGTGAGAATGGGAGATTGACAGAATGCAGTGTGAAGGGTTTGTGATTCCCTGAACTTAATAAAGTCAGACTGAAGCAGTCCCCATGTTGCTTCAGACAATAACTCTGTTCGTCCTCTTTCAACATCATGCTACCTGCAAGACATCAAGATGCTTCAAACTAAAACTTAAATCATGGCTACAAACTGGACCTGGTCAATTAATCAATGGTAATTCCATTGATCTTTGTGATCCATGGTGATCATGTGTCACCATGGACACATGATCAATGTCAAAAGAAAATAAGACCAATAGAAAGTTCAATGATTTCTCTGAACTCCGATCCAGAACCGAACAGCATTCTGGGGGATGTTGACAGAAGAAAGGAAGGTTGGTGGCATCAACTAACTCACTCCCTCTCTAGCAACAACCTGTTGAGTGACTTGTGCAACAGCAGTTTCATATTTCGCCACCGTGACTCAAAACTGCTTAAAAGAAATAGAAAAAATTATGTTGTGGAATGAAAACTGTGGATAAAACAGGAAAAGTCATAAATACCCAATTTTGTATTTCAGATACTTAAAACTAAAACCTAATTGATAATTATCGATATCAACTAATACGGACTAATACAACTAAACCATGATAGGTTTTTCAGCCATATCAAGTCCCAACCAGTTAAAAACCAACCTGTTTAGAAATGCAAGAAGTCCTGGGTTCAAGTCCTGGACGAACCCCTAATTTGTTATGGTTTGGCTCTTAAACCATAACAAATAAAGGGGAAGCATCTTAAGAGGGATTTGTTTTTAAAAAAAATCATAACTGGTTGGGAAGAAAAGGGAGAAATGGGGAAGAGTGGCATGGAGACAGAAAGAATGAGCTGCTTAGTCCAAGAAAGTGGTGCATCTTAAGGTGGATCTGACTTCATCTGGAGACACTGGCCAGCTGCCTCCACGTCCAATCAGCACCAATTAAGGAGTCCAAAACATGGGTGTTAGAGACCCAGAGGGAACTTTGATTCATAGTAACTGGAACATTGACCAATATATCTCATGTTTATTTGCTGGATTTTGATCGAATATAATGTTTACTTGCTTCATAATTGGTGATTGTTGTGAAGTTTTTATGTATAAAGTACTTTGAACTGCCTTGTTGCTGAAATGTGCTTTACAGATACACTTTATTAACAAACAAAACATAGGTATAATTATGAAGTTCTGCTTGAATTATCAGTCTCAGGATGATGCTTCTATCTTACTGGCATTGCATGATATAACCCAGGAACCTGTTAACTCCACTTTAGTTTTTAGCTTAGAGTTACCCTGGTCCAGTGATTACAAGTACTTGAGGCCCTATGCTTTGGATTTACTACAGAAACCCAAAGCATATTGATGTTAAAGTGGAAAATAGGTCTCAATTTAACATGCAGAACAAAAGAGATGCAAAAGGTTTTTCAAATTTTTCATTTCACCAAGTAATTGGTATGAAAGATGACTTGAGCAAATACAAAAAGCAGTTTTCAATTCATGATGTAATGTATAAAGGATGTGAAAGCTATCCTTTATACACCAACCAAACCAGGTGAAAAAAGTCATTTAATTGTTGATTTAAAAAAAAATAACTATGGTTTTCTATCTCCTCAGGTACTGGATGCAGTCCGGATCTGCTCTTCTTCTTGTGTGCCATGTACGCCCCGATCTGCACCATCGACTTCCAGCATGAGCCCATCAAGCCCTGCAAGGCGGTGTGTGAGCGGGCAAAGTCCGGCTGCGAGCCGGTGATGAAGCGGTACAACCACAGCTGGCCGGACAGCCTGGCCTGCAGCGAGCTGCCGCTGTACGACCGCGGAGTGTGCATCTCACCGGAGGCCATCGTCAAGGCAGACGGACCAGGTATTCACATAGTCATTTATAAAATGGCTGATTGGTAGAGGACATTCTGAAATTCAGGGTGTAAATCGTAGTCTGCCAAAATGACAGACAAACTTCAGATTATTTTGTTGTTAAAAAAATAATAAAAATGTAGAATATGGAAATCTTCCTGTTAATGCGACCCCTGGTAAAAAGTTTCTGCTATACTTAATATTTATCTTATTTTAGTATAATTTTTCTAGTTTGCAAAGATATATAAATAATGAAAGCTTCCACCTGCATCAACTACGCTCCTGAGGCCTGAACAAATTAATTCAGACGGCTGTAAATGGGCCCCAGACCCAGACCCAGGAGCTGGACACTCCTGGGCTAAATGCTTTTTTTTTTACAAGTCAACATTTCCTTATTTTTAAAAGAACTTCCATTGGCTAATTACTTCACTTGTAGCGAGACATTTTCCCCTTCTAAAAGGTGAAATAATAATCTGGTCAATGTGAATAAATTAATAAGCTCCTGTATCTTCCTGAAAAATTACTTGCAATTTAGCTTTGCCCTTTTTTAAGACACTTAATGTCTTATTACACTTCTTGCATTGTAAAAGTTGACCTATTCAAGTAAATCCCTCTGACTTGGTAAATGCCACAAGTTGAAGGACCTTTATGGATAAGTTTCTAGGCTGCTTCTGAACTAGCATGCTATATCTCTCTCCGACAGACGAGGCCCGTTTTCCCAGAGAAGCCGAGTCCTATCAGCGCTTTCAGCCGCGTCCCTTCTCCTGCAGCTCTGTTTTGCTTTCTTCACAAACAGATAGCATGAGTCATTCCCCCCTCTGATTCCACTCCCACCGACTTTCTCAAAGAGCTCCTTGATAGACCCGGCCCACTCGTTTTACACTCAGTAAAACCCTGGTTGTCCTTGGCCTCTCTCCGAGCGGAGCCGGGAGCGGGGAGTCCTGGAGAAAAAAAAAACAACACAACCTCATCCTGATCTCCTTGACCTCCGCGGCGAAACGCCCACGTCCTGCTGGATGTGGCGGGGGCCTCTGGATTTTCCTCTCGCTGTGATTTGTTGCGGTTCAGCCGGGGTGAAATGTTCAAAATGTTCCCCCCAAGTCCAAAAGCAGGCACGGAACTGGGTGCGGGGAGAACCACGAGCCCACCCAACGGAGCTCATCTGGCCTCAGCCGAGGCAGCGCTGATCCAATCAGCAGCTGTGGTGAAACGCCGTGCAGACGGTTGGAATCGTGTGTGGGATTTTTTTAGATTCTGGGTTTGATTAAAAATGTTGCTGCAACGGGACTTTTTAGAAGGCGGATATTAGCAGCAACTTTCTTCCTACGACAATCGAAAGTAGCTTGGTGCCTTATAGTCAATTAGTGATCTCACATCTGACAGGTTTTGATCAATCTGTGACATTTAGCATCAAATCTAGCTTGCATTAGAATATGATGTTAATAAAACACAAGACAATGTTGATTTAGGACAAAGCAAGCGTGTTTCTCCCAGCACACCAAGCTAGTCACACATCATTTCATTCACTCTGTGTAGTGACAGGCCGCATGTTCTACCTTCCTTTTTCTATATAAGAAAACGAGCTTCTTTGTGAAAGAATATTTTCCCTCCATGTTTCTGCAGACCCATACCTCCAGGACCCCTCCAGGTGTAACCCAGGTGAGGCTTTAAAATTGAATAAAATACACAACATCAAAAGTTATTTTGATGTTTACTTATAGAACCTTCCAACAAGATGAATCAAAGATAACAACTATAAAGTGCTAACATAGCAGTGCTAACTATAAACCTGTCAGCCAATCAGAATCCTACTAAACAACCATGACTTCCTGTTTGGAGTTAAACGTGTTGCACAGAAAGTTCATTTGTGTGGACAGAAATATAGACTGACCTATTTTTAAATGGGGGTGTTCTAACACAGAAATACCAGGGAGGACTAAATGCTGGAGCGGAGTACTTCCATCGGCGTGCAAATATTGGAGATTTTAGATGCAGACTGATACAATCTGATTCTTTGTTTTTTGGTTGATATCAGACCAATTTCCGATTCCAGTATCGGATTGGGACACCCTTACTTTTAAAAAGCGCATTAGAATATGATGTTGATAAAACACAAGAGAATGTTGATTTGGGACAAAGCAAGCATGTTTATACATTGGCGCATTATTCAACACAGACTGCACCACATAGAACCATAAATCTGTTTTCCCATGTACACACGCAAACACAGTTACAGAGTTTTCACAAATATCCACTTTGATCTGAGTTTTTATAATCATTTTTGGTGATATAATCCTGGATGAAGGGCCAAATCACATAAAAATCTATTCATTTTCCTCACTACGCTAGGTTTGGACCTTAATCAAACTGCTTTTCCATGACAGAATCCAGTCCGGACTTTGCAGTGGACCCCAACAACTTTCACTGCCAGGGACCAAATGGAGGTGGGACCCCATCCTCTCTTCTCTTTTTCTCATTTCAGGCAGGAGAGAGAAAACTTATGACTGAGATTTGAAAATTTGTTTTGTTTCTACTAACAGCCTAGTGTCGCTAATTAGTACCACACCTAAATTTGAACTAATTGCAAATGGAAAATTAAAGCAAGCTATCTAATTAATTTAGCATCTAGTTGTGTAATATAAATGAATGCTTTAAAGGCCTAATGAAATGAATGGCAAATATAACACAATAAAAATGTTTTTTGTTTCTAGATCGCTGCAAGTGTAAGACGGTCAAAATGGGACAGAAAACCTACGTGAACAACAACTATAACTACGGTGAGTGATTTGAGACTTGAAAATCTTATTTTAAAATGTGATGGATAGTAATCATTAATATTTCAAGTGCAGCGTATACAATGTACAAATACAAAATATACAAAATTTTCTATACAAAAACCTGTCAAAATCCAGGCTCAAACTTCCTCTTCCAAATCCTAATCCTTCTAAATAAAACACTCTGAGAAGGAAATCACGCTGCATGAGAAATAATGGAGCCAATATCGAGATGTGTATTGTTTCTGTTGAAAGCATCAAATTAATTCCTGAAAGGGCAAAGTGGTTTCAGTAAAAATCATTTATTTGTTTCATGTGTCTTTTAAATGAGGTTTCAGCAAACTTTTGGTCTACTTAACATTTCACACCAGCAGGATTTGCAAACTATGTAAAAAATGTCAGTTTGGCTGAGCCTATATTTAACATAGTTAAATGAAACCTTATGGGGCCGACGGGGGGACCCTGAGGCAAGCCCAAAGAGACCATAATATTTTGATTTGATCAATGAAAATAAATCCTGCTCCAATGCTTAGGGTTCTTATTTACCCTGGTATGGAAGGTTATTTTCAAAAGGTACTTCGCACATTCTAATTTCTTGACTGCATATTGGAGGGACTTTGTCCAGGGGAGAAAACTTAGTTAGGTTCTCTCACTCTTCAGTTATCAGAGCGAGGGTGAGGGAGGTGAGAAATCGTGGCCTGGAGCCCACGGCGGTGGTGGACGTGAAGGAGGTGCTCAAGTCCTCCCTGGTCAACATTCCTAAGGAGACGCAGATGCTCTACTACTCCTCATCCTGCCTGTGTCCTCCTCTCACCGCTGGGGAGGAGTATCTCATCATGGGCTACGAGAATGAAGAAAGGTCCAGGTACGAGTGGCATATGAGTTAAAACAAAAGTATCATTGTAGATATGCGGACAGATAAAGCGCATTGTGAATTCACCTTGCTACTTCTGTGTCCCAGTCATAGTGTGTTTGTTCTTTAACAATAACTCTAGGCCATCTTGTCCTCCTTCGATGCTGTAGATTACATTGAAACGAGTAGCTCAGAAGTCCAACTGTGAATTTTATTTACCTCTTAATATTTCTTGTGCCTGCAGGTTGCTTCTGATTGATAGCTCCATTGCGCAAAAGTGGAGGGACAAAATGCGCAGGAAAGTCAAGGTTCGTACTGGACTTGATTATTCACAGAAGAGGCTCTCTTCACTAGCTAGTTAGCAGGCAGAGCTAACTAGCCTAAATAATTAGAGTGGGTGGGATATCATATGGTAGTATTGTACCTAACATGCCAATCCTAATAAATTAGGATTTGTTAAAAAAATACTAGACCGTTTCCAATTGAGGTCACAATTGCCTGTTTGCTGGTCAGATATTGGTGGACCCTGAGTATTCGTGTAGGTTAGGGTTAGGATGAGAGGTTTGAGCCTGTCCTCAAGAAAGGACAGGAAAAGTACGGTCCATCCATACATCCCATCATCTCTTCTGTGGGTAGGAGGGTTCTGCTTGTTTCCCCTTCCATGTCTTACCAGGGTCCAACCATCCTGTCGTTCCATTGTTTTTGTTTTTAATTGTCCTTTCAGTTTTATTTCTTAATCAATAATGTGTTATAGGTGCTATTTATTTATGAGTTTGTGTATATGCTTATGAGCTTTTAAAAATGTATATTATTTTTTAGAATCTTTTTAGAAAGTGGTAAGTATATTAATTGAAATAAAAAATAGAAAAATAAAGAAAATGATTATTTTTTTTAACAAAACCAAAAAAAGTCTTTTTAAATTGTGTGCCAACAATTGCAACATTTCTGCCGTTGTGGGCCTTCTTCAGGCAAGGGCACACTGAATGTTTTTAAGAAACAATTAATTGGTTTTTGGTCTTAGTACTTGCTGCTGTATAAGCTCCTCCCTTGGAGCTCCTCCCACTTCATTACTCTACGTGATTTTTTGAACCTTTATTTTCAAATGGAGTCACACATAGTAAGCAACAGTGTAGTTTGGAAAATATATTAATAATAAAAAATCCATTCACAATAAATGAAATAAAGAAAATAAAGTATAAAATTTAAAATACAAAAAGGATGTCAAGTAACACATACCTGCATGTCATTTGTTGTTTTGCTGTTGAGCAGTCAACAAATAAAGACTCTGTTAACACCTTATAATACACATTATATTACACTAAATAACATTTAACATTAAATACCACTTTAGAGCACATAGGAAAATTACATTACATTACCACTACCACAAATTAAATTACACATTCAAAAGTCAAGTAAGACTTACCTGCAAATCATTTGTTGTTTGGCTTTCAAGCAATCAACATCATGATACTTTACATTGCAATAGACATTACGCATTACAATAGACATAACGTAACAACATAACACATTATACAACACATTGACCATTTACCTTTACTTCTTTGCGGATTTGTCAGACATCATGATGGCAGAGTACCACAGTGATTTCTGGGAAGTTGGGACACTCAACACTGCCACCTTTAGTGATTCAGTGTCCCAATTTGCTTCTCTGCCAGAGTTCCTGGAGGCAGATACCGCCATGTCTTTCCATTCGACCTACATCAGAGAGCCTGAGCGCTCCCTGAAATTTTGATACGACATCGACGGAGTAGTTGTGGGGTTGGAACGTGCAACGGGGCTCCAGGCACTGAGCCACTATCTGCTCCTCCTCTCATTACTTCAGGTCCACATGCTTAAAGAAAATTATATATTTATCAAGAAGCATGTGGACCTTACGCAGTGTTAGCCCAGCTGCGCTAATTGCCCTTCAGATGGTGTAACCGCAGCTCTCAGTTATTTTACCCCCAAGTGCCTTCAGGATCCAGACACTCGGCTCCTGAAGAGGAACCTCTTTCACATTTATGCATGTGAAATGTTTAACACAATGGTGTTTGAGTTCCAGAAACTCCACAAGGCACAAAAGGCTAAAGATAAACGTACGCCCACTGTCATGAAACAGGTATCTCAAATACCAGTCGATACCATGTTTTGAGCCAGGACCAGTTTTTCATCATGGACCTGCTGGACAAGGCCTTGGCAAATACTGGCAAGAGCCACATGTTGGCTCCTCGCCTGTATTTAACCAAGTTTGGCCAAAAAGACAGAGAGACTTTGGATCTGACAGACTTTGTGGATCCATGTGGTGTGGTCTCTCTCTCTGTCCATTCAGCTGTCCACATCTTCGCCCGGGAACCAGGGGTCCACTTATTGTTTGTCCGGCATGGACTCCTGGATTTGGTTGGCCCTCACGGATCCCTCCCTGCATGCCCACATACAGATGCGTTATAGGCATCCAGTCAGCGGGGCACTGGTGACCTGTCGATTATCTCACCCACAATTCCATCGGGCCCTGCTGTCCAGAGCAAGGAGCTACATTGCTCACATGGACGATCGTAAGGATAAGATGGAGCTCCAGCTTTCCCTTAGGCTCGAGCAGGTCCGCCGATTTGAGGATGAGATACCGTCAGAGTATAACGTCCCAAGGAGGGTCTTTTGCGTTTCTGCATTAAGAATGCTCTTTGTTGACAATGCTCTGGTTATCCCGTTTGAGGACAGCGGGAGGGACAATAGTCTGATGGTCACTATTCAGAGGGTCCTCCAGTACTTTGTGGAGTCACTTGAGGGACTGTACCCCAACAATGAGGGGGTGGTGAGGTATGACGCCTGCTGGAAGTCATTCCAGTTCTAGCTGGCATTAGAGGAGCTGTTTTATGAGCGTCCTCTATTGCTGTTGGACTTCCAGTTGAGTGTCAGCTTCCTCACCAACATGGTCAACCCAAAAAGCCTGACTCACAGGAGGGGCTTTATCGGGTTGGCCCCTCACTCGGTAGCAAGTGCTGGTGAGGTCCCACCCCCCTGCACCACTGGACATGGAATGTGCTCCAGACAGTACATCTGGAGCACATTTTCCCCGTGTGCCAGGTGTTGGAGGCAGTCCCAGCTGTTCTTGGTGCTGCGCTTATCCACCTGTTGCTCTGTGACATCTTCAGGAGGAATGATGATATCCCGTATCAAGCCCTTAAGGGTGAGAAAAGCTAAAATTTTCAGTATTTTTTCAGGACATCTCCTGGTACGCCAACAGACATTTACAAAACTAGCAGACAACCTCGACTAACTACTAGTACTCTCTCAAAGGAGTAAAAGATTTTATTCAGGAAAAAAAGTGTTTTGATTTATTTCACATATCACAAATGTGCCAAAAATGTCAGAAGGATAATCAGCTGTCCTTGTAGCTCCTTTTAATGCCATCTGTGCAACAAACCAATATTTGCACCTCGTTAGGGTTCTTGTTCCCATGATGCAATGCGTGAAACAGAAAGTACAGAAACATTTCTTAAAATTTTTACAGTACATCAACCCGATACAGTGCACCTCCGTATGCATTAATATGTGCAGTGGAAACCATTTAACATATATACTCTTTGGGCTTCAGCCAATCAATACCAAGGGGAAAAAAACTGGCACTCCTGGATTGGCTACTTTGCAAACACCAGCCAAAGTATGTCAAGTAGAATTGCTCCTAGATGTTGTATTTTCCCAAACTGCATTCCTTCTAAACATTTCCAAAACGCCCCACAAAAAGTCTTCCAATAGACTTTCTGCAAATAGTTTCAAGTTGCATTCCACAGAAAATGATGTGTACCTGAAAAACTTTACATCCACTGAGATGACATTTGTTCTGAAAAGTTACAGAGGAAGTTTGTAGACAACGATAAATTTAGTCTCACTTGAACATTGAGACTAAATTTCTGAGTTGCTTCTTGACCTACTACTGAAAACAGTAAGCAGGTGGCGCTCTCTTAGCTTTTCGTGCTGTTGACTCTCCTCGTCTTACCAGAACAGGAGCCTCTTGTAGGTTTAAAGTTTCTCACTTTGTTTTTTCTCCTCTCCAGAAATGGGATCAGGCCCTGCAGGCGTCCCCAGCACATTCACGCCGAAGTCGCCACTGAGATCTCACCCTCTGTCTGAATGCATGTGTTGGTGTGTGTGTGCGTGCTTGTGTGTGTGCATGTGACTGTATGGGTGTGTGTTTGTGTTGATATTGCACTATAACAGGCTGTCGTAGCTGAATGTAGTTCATCTCTTCATTTATCAAACTGTTTGAAATCAGATTTTTTGCCTTGTCATTTTCTTTGCACAGACATTATTCAGTGTGTTTTTGTCATTGTGTCTCTATATGTATGTATATAAATATATACAAACGAGTGAAGAGGCGGAGCTTTAAATATGTTGGCAAATGCATGATTTTTTTTTTTTTTTCTTCTCTCGTTTTCGGACCAAACGTTTTTCAAAGGCAGCCATATTGGCTCGATTGCTCCCCTCCAGATTCTGACTTTATGTAATTCTGGATGAGGCCCAGGTTACCATGGTGACTAGAAAGAAGACATTAAGTGACAGCAAAGACATGCGGGCTTTCTCATAAATGGATCTGGAATCACGAACTGGACTTCACTCAGCTTCAAGATGAAAGAGCGTTTACTGACACGGAAACGAGAACATCTACTGTTGCCAAAGATTTCTGGGTTCTGGATCGTAAACCCTCCTTTTTAGTAGACAATAAACTTAAATCAGCTGCTTACAATGTGGTCATGGTTCATATTGTTTAATTTCATGGGAAACCTTAAAGCTGAACAACCAGCTGCTCATAATTTACAAACACCCAGAAACTGACAACGATACAGGCCCAGACGGAGTCTCAAACCCTAGACAGGGTGAGGCTGCGTGGAGTGTTTGGTTTTTATTAGTTAGTTGTTGTTTCGTTTTGTTCGTTAGTTCGACATGCAAGACTGTGTGAATTTTAAACGAAGTCCAATTCACAGGTAACTTCTTTCTGCGTGTTTTTTAACAGTTGCCTCAGGGTAGAAAATCTGAATCTGACTTTGAAGTTTGCACACTGCACAGACACAAAATCTGACTAGGTATTTTTAGTCTAGTTTCTAATTATAGTCATTATAGTAAAAAAAAAGGTTAAAAAAAGGTAAATTACAAGAAACTTTTCTGCAAGATCTAAGCTTTATTTAGGTAAAAGATTCCTTACTATTGATTCTATGAAGCATACTTTTTCATAAGTTCCCTATAAGTTAGTTCTCACCTGTTACATTTGTTTATTGTTTTGTCTAATTTCACTAGGAACCAGACTGAAAATACTGTGTAATAAATTCAGTGTAATAAAGAATTTAGCTGCGCTAACAGATCAGTGGTTTTACAATTTTTTTATTAATTCCAATTTCATAACCCGTTTACACAGGAATTATTTTCATCTTTTTACATTTGTCAGTTTATAAAAACATCACCATCCTGAGAAATTATTTTATTCACACGGAAACATTGGAAACAGCCCAAAATGTTAATTTTCACTCACTTGGCCTGTAAGTAAAGCTAAACATGTAGCATGTGGAACATGCATGTTTGGCCTTCACACAAGGGTTAGCGGTAAACATGAGAAAAACGAGAATTACAAAAAGCAAAAGCACAAGTAGAGTGTTAGATCCAGTGCGAGATGGAGCTTCTTCTCTGTCACATTGGACTACAAAACCAACAATCTACATCACAGCATTGACTGAGAGGCACAATGGTTGACGTCTTCGGGATTATTGATCCAGTTACAGATTGGGCTAAGTGCTTCAGTGGTTTCACAAATCAGACATTGTAAATTGTACCAGGCCTCTTGATTTTTACAAGAAGCCTGGTAAAAATCAGCCTCTTGTTCTACGCTTCACTTCGTGCAGAAGGTGTGGCCTCTCAGCTATTGAGAAACGACTGATTCCTGGAGCCGTGGACGCTGTTGAAGTTTTACATTTTATCCATTTGCTAAAATTTGGTAGTGAGGTATGTAATACGCCCATTCGTTGAATGTGTGTTACTACTACTTCTTTGTTGATTTTGGGTCAAACTGAATCTGTTTTCAGATCCAGTTTCATTAGATCATGTGTACAGTTTCAACTCCTCTATATCCTGTTATATACATATATATACATACATATATGTATATCCAGTATATACATACAGGATATACATACATACATACATACATATATCCTGCATGTATGTATAAAACCAGTTTTTGAATTGTATTCTATAATTTCTTTTGTGTGATTGTATGTGTAAAGTTGAATATGCAAATACAGAGAACCAAATAAAAACAATTTTAAGCAATTTTGAGTTTTACATTTTCCTTTTTTTTTTACGTTTTATTTCAAATAAAGATACAGAGTGAAAATAAACACAGATTTTGCACAGTTCTTAAGTATAAAACCTTTGTAGGATGTTTCTTTATGTATTGTTTGGATATGTGTTTTTAATTCTAGTGAGATGAGATGTGTTTGGTCTTCAGACTCTCAGGTCTTCTGAATGTTTGTGATGTGATTTCTTTCTGAAACAGATGGTAAATCTGACTGGAACTGGAGTTGGAAAACGTGTTAAATGTAATGCTTCAATACACCTATAAATATTTATTCACAACCTCTATGACTCACTGCTATTAAATCTGGAAAACACAAGAAACTGAGCATGTTTCCTAATTCAAAGTGTATTATTTGCGCTTCACAAACTGCTCAAATATTTGTGTGGCTAACTTTACCTTTAAAATAAAAGCATTGTAAGTTTTTAAAAAAATAATTGTGCCATCAATCAATAACAATTTTTAATCAGATTAATCACACGTTAGCGCTGCGATTAATCATGAATAATCACAATGCTCAACTTTCGAAACCTGAAATCTAACTTTTTTTAAGTGCTTAAAGGGTCATTATTATGTGTTTTATGTATTGCGTGTTAGCACAACTAGCTATGTTACCTCGGGAGGTTAAAATAAAAAAGATGACTTAAAAGAAACTTTATTTCCTGATTTAACGGCTTTAACCTCTGTCTCTTCTTAAAGAGATAAAGGTCTCGTTAAGATGCTCCTACTCTTTCTGAAACTCTGCCGTAAGGAAGTCATTACAATATTGCTGTTCTATTAACCCTTTAACAACATTTTCGCCAGTGTTTCACTGAGAAGTAGCCCCCAAAATGAGCTCAGCAGATGTACAGTCCCACTAATTGCTGCTGGTTAGTCTGAAGGAGCTGAATCCACTGAATCATTTGCACAGACAGCTGAATGATTGCCATGGGAGATTAAAGGATTTCTCAAACACATGAAAGAATCAAGGCAACACTCTGTGACAGAATGGACATCAGAAATAATTACACACAATCAGACAATACTATCAATACTTGGACATTTGAAACACACAATACTTGGAAATTGGTTTTTCTCCGCACTCATGCAGTGAACATCTTTGAACCATAAAACACCAGATAAATGAAATCTACAAGTTAAACCTTGTGTAGCTTGCGCGCGTGTGAACATCCACTGGTTCTCCACATTAGTTCTCCTGTACTTGCGAGGGCCCCCGGCAGCACCCCCGTTATCACCAAGGTCGGGGTCTTCAGCTGCATCTGAACGGGTGTCTCCTTCCCCCTCAAAGGTCTCGGAACCGTCCTCGAATTCCTCAGGATCCCCCTCACCACCTCAAGCGCCTGGGTGTCCA
This sequence comes from Micropoecilia bifurca, assembly GCA_903067075.1. Lineage (NCBI taxonomy): Eukaryota > Metazoa > Chordata > Actinopteri > Cyprinodontiformes > Poeciliidae > Micropoecilia > Micropoecilia bifurca. The sequence goes on from CAEGAF010148258.1 coordinate 13,246, forward strand.
TCCATCCTAGCGAGCTGAGTCGCAATGCTCGGATGACGGAGGACAGCCTGTTGAACTTCCTCGTAAAACTTCATCTCCTCAGCGGTGAAAGTATCAAAAAGTGGTCATTATGGCCACCTAGGGTTTTGATGTACTCGTCAATCATGCGGAGTACATCTTTGTTGCGAGGATCTGTCAATATTCCCCTATAGTTACCCAAAGCAGTATAACCAAGGGTGACAAAGAGTGTATAAGACACCCATGTCACAGGTTTGAAGAGGGTTGCTCTTCAAACTTAATTGCCTGGGTCCTTCACTGGACCCAGGTCATTTCGAAATGCATAGTAGATCCTCCCATCGACAGCGTCCAGGGCACGACATGTTATTACATTCCGCAGGATAACGTCGGGCTACTATGGGCCAGGGGAAATGAGGGTGCTCATGGATCGCTGATACAACCAAATCAAGAGCTGTCAGCCCTGAGTCGGCTGCTTGGGCTAACAGTACTCGGACTCTAATAGCTTGGGGCACCTGGGCCAGCCATTGTGCCATCACAATGTGCGCATTCTCATCATTGATGTAATGCCCGAAGTTCTGGTAAGTAAGTGCCACATCTTCATGCCGAAACCATCTTCATCCAAATTGAGGTACTGAAAAATTCATAGGAGTGCACCACCCCCACACACAAGTGCACCGAAAACGTCAGGATTACCTGCTGCCCCTCTGTCCCTGTGATATCTGTTGTGGTCATTGCCGAGATGATATCTGGCACCTGGAGGATTTCCCCCTGTGCCACCTGGAAGCCGACGGGGCAGCCGAATAGCCAGCATGTCTTTTAAGCGGCCGGCAAGACCGACTGGTGGTTGTTCAAGTCTGAGTGGCTCTTCGGAGGGGATATCAGAAATAATCAGAAATAATTAAACCCCCTCCCTTTTTTGGTTGAGACTTTTCAATATAGACACACCTCTTGTAGCTGGTCCACTTTCAACTGCACCAGGGCCTCACTCAACTGATCTTGCAGTTGCTCCAACTCCATTGCTGGTGTGCCACAATCTCCTCTCTCTTCCCTGAAGCACCGCTGATCCCCGTACGGGCCACCAATTTTTGTTGCACACTTAATAATTAATCAGTGTGGTTTTGCGCAGGTTCTTTTATTTTGATGAACGCTGTTGAGTCATGAGGAGTGACAGTGAGCGCCTTTGCTGACCAGCTGTTACTGCCCTTAATTGCGGTTGGCTCGCTGAGTCAGGAGCGGTCACTGTGCTCTATGTGCCCACTGGTGGCAAACCGCTGTAACTGCAGTACAGCGTATCTCAGCTAGAGAAGTGCAGCTTAAGAGCACAGCCAGCATGAGAAAAATAGAAGCAAGTAAACAAAACTAAAAGGGAGGGGGTGTAATTATTTCTGATGTCCATTCTGTCACAACTCCTAGTATGTTTTTGATGAGGGAATAACATCATAACATGACGCAAAGTTCAAATAAGTCAATTCTACAAAACACTACCTCTTGAAATTATAAAATTTCTTCCTCTTCACACATGTACAGTAGATTTCCTTGGCCTGCCACTTAAAAAATACCTCATAATATTTGCCAGTTTGTTGTAACATGACAAAATGTTGTTCAAGAAGTTGAAATACTTTCAAGGCTCTTGTAAAGGCAGGAAAACTGTTTTCAGGCTGCAGATAAACATCAGTCTGTCAACCTGCAGCATGTGTTGGATCCAGTCAGGCGCATAACGAGATGAAAAAGTGGCTCGGAAATCTGTCCCTGAACAGAGAGCTCTGTGTCATGGGATCCTGGCCGGTTTATAAGAGAGTTTTATGCAAGCTCACGACGAGCCGTAATGAGCGCACATTTTTGGAATTAGAACCACTTGCTTGACTTTGCCCAGATGATAAATTCACCAGAACGCTTGAGTGGAATGAAAGAGAAAAGCAGAAAAGCTGCAGCCTGGCATGTCCAGCAACCACATCATTTCAATTTCAATGAAGTACAAGTCAGATCAAATCTAGATCCACTCATTTGATGAAGTTCATAGTGTCTAAAAGCTGCATTGTGTAATTTTCATAAAAATTATTATTTTTTTTTACAAATTTGTTAAAACTGTCACTATGTCCTGATTATCTGAGATGGATAATATGTGAAAATATCAGTCTCTAGCACCTCTTCCCTGAGCTGGCATTACTATCTGGAGAAATGGGCCATTCTCAGGCAGAGACAACCAATCAGAGCCAGGAGGAGGGGCTTAGCGATGTGAGTCAACCTCTTGTCTGTGTTGCTAAATGTACTAATGGTAGAGAAACATGTTATTGTTCCAGGGAACCTGTTTACCCACCATCATAGGTGGCTATACTTATTAGTCTGAGCGTTCACCGCAGGTTCTGCTGCTGGGATTCAGATGTCACATAGCAGAGAGCAAGAGAAAAGTGAAAGAATATGGACTATGGTTTTCAAAGTAATTATAAATGCGTGCCGCCTTTTCAAATTTTTATTTGTAAAAAAAGTTTTAAAAGCACATATCATGATCTTTGCAACATGGATTCGACAAAAGGTGGGAAAAATTTAGTGCTCCTTGCATCTGTTTCGAAATGCACATTTTCCCGCGCTAATTTTAACAACGTGTGGTTAATCGGTCCTATTTAGAAACAGTATTGTGTTTTGCTTTGTCTTTTTATTGTCCCATTTGCCCAGGAGCCCAGCTGATTGGAGCAGGTCGGCCATATCTGTTCACGGAACACCGACTTTGTGTGTAATTGTGATTTCCATCCAGCAGGGGAAAAAATAGCAATATATTTTCCTGGCGACCGGGTTTAAATGTTGGGTGTTTCTGCCTCTAAAATGCTGGTAATTGGCCCCTTTTGTGATGGTTTCATGAAATGTTATGATTGTATTCCAGTATGCATTTTTTTTCTTCGTCTATTTCTTAATTTTTCAGGCGCACACACACATACACGCATACACACAAACACACAGCAGAGACAGTTCAAGGACACAAATCAGCAGATTACATTTCTTGACGGGTTTCACAGTGAGACTGCGGTGTGGACCCATGTGGTCCCTGTTTCCATTTTCTCAGGTTTCTCTGGTTCCGATGAGAGTCCAGAGTGCTTCAGTGAGCACCGAGAACAAAAATTTGTTCACATAAGTCATAAATATTCATATTCTCAACAAATTCACAAAAAATAAACATCCCCAATAGGTTCATCCTGACCACGGAGTTTAACCAAACAGAGCAGCAACATGCGAGAGAGTGAATGAGTGTGTGTGTGTGTGTGTGTGTGTGTGTGTGTGTGTGTGTGTGTGTGTGTGTGTGTGTGTGTGTGTGTGTGTGTGTAGGCGAGCTTCCAGTGTTTTCTGCCTACTAATTTGCAGCAGTGTTTTCTCAGCTGCAGTTGCCATGAGAGAGAAGAGAAAATGTTTTCACGGATTTTCTGCTCTTACGCCTCCTCATCCTCCTCCAGCTGACTGGAAACACACCTGGCGCTGGGATAAGGTGAACTCTGTGTCTGGAGGCTGAGTGGGGCTATTCATGTTTCGGAGTGCTGACACGGCGAGCCGGTCTCTCTGGCTGAACACTTTCACACCGATCGGCCTCACGGCGAGTCACTAGGGCTGCTTTAGACGACTTTCACCGATTCAGATGCAAAATGTCGACAAGAAAGGAGGATAGGCTACAGTGCTACCATTTGTAGCATTATTGAAGCCCAAAAATCTGATCTCTGTGGGCATATCATGACCGAGAAGGTCGGAAAAGTCTTAATCGTTATGTTACAAATCTGACAGTTATGGCTAAGGAATAAAAAGAAAAACATTTCTATGCCAATAGGACGTACAAAAGTTCTCTGGTCAAAGGAGTCCACTTTCCATCCAGATGTTTTACACCTGAGATTAATCTGAATTTTTTTGAGTTTCAAAAGTAGAAAATTTTGTAATTTTGAAACTCAAAAATTTCCAAAGTAATATAGAACATTTCTGAAATTAATTCCAAAATTTCTAGCAAATTTTTGGCTTTTCAAGCTCAATCATTTCTTTTTTTCCTCTTGAAACTTGTAGAAAATTTTTGAAAATTTTTTGAGCTAAATCAAGAAAAAATTCAAATTCAATTTTTGAATTTCAAAAGTCGAATAAAATTTTTTTGACACTTGAGGTTCAGAAAAATTTCTAAAAGTCAAAGAATTTCAACTTATGAAACTCATCGAAAAAAAAACTAAGGATGCATTCACAAACTTGAACATTTCTGAGTTTCAAAAGTCAAACTTTTTCTCATCTCAGAAACATCCACGTTTTTCTAGAAAATTTCTGAGATTGATCTCCAAACGTCTACGTTTCTTCTTGCAAATTTTAGACTTTTTAAGCTCAGACATTTCCAAGTTGTTTTCTACAAAAGTTCTGAATTTAATCTCAAAATCTCTTGAGTTTAGTCCTTTTTTTGTATTCATGGCACTAATTTCCCGTTGTATTAGTGGGAGAAGTGACTCAAGGTCTTTAGTCAAAGACGAGAGAGAAATCCGACAACTGCTAAAATCTGCATGTTGGTTGCTCTCATGTCTTTTTGTGTGGTTTCCTTCAGTAGTCTGGGGTGCAGCGCCACCACAGGCAGGGCGGGCTACAGGCTTTTTAAAGGGTTTTGCTGCAGTTTTGGTCCCGAACCGAGCCAAGTCTACCAGGCTATCAGGTTAACACTTTAATACCTCACATTACTACCCACAGTGATACCTGGAGGTAGAAGCGTCATGCTGTGGGGATTCCTTTATCAGCAGGGGCAAAATCTAGGTTCAATCCAGAGCAGTCTGTAATGAAAACCTCTAATGCCTAATGAAAAAGTTGACAAAACAAGAAAAAGTTAAGGGGTGTGAATACTTTCTTTATGGAAAAAGAACAATATTACTCTAAATGTGACACATTAATGACATTGATTTCCTAGCAAAGAAAATTATATTTGAGATGTAGTTATATTTTCTTTTTCATTTATTGTAGACATTTCCTTAACCAGCCTCCACTTACAGGTGATCACACAGAAAACGGTAAACGGTCAGTTTATTTTTATTGTAATGACGAACAGTTGACAGAAAACAGAGAAGAAAGTGTTCCTCCAGCAGCTGGAGCTGGCCGGCACTTTCCCTCCCATCTGTGTGAAAACACCCAATCAACTATAACTTAATAATCGACTTTATAACCCTTCTACCGGGTTCAACTTTTATTTATTTATGGTTTTTCTTTTCATTTGTTAAAAATTCTGCATACAAAACATTCCCCTCGCTGAGCTTGGACGTCAGCAGATGTCTGGGTTCTGTTTCGTGCATAAACAGCGTTTAAATGTAATGGCCGCATAATTAGGAGCAAGTGTGGTCTATTTTTGAAACGTTGCGTTTTCTCTCCAAAAATAAGAGGCTGTCAAACTCACATTTGCGGATAATTAATCTTTGTGAAACCCAAAACGTCTTACAACACAACTATGGACAAATGAAACCAATAGATCAGTGTTTTAAGCAAACAGCACTCTGCCGTTTTTGTAGAAAACTGAACCCAGCAAATCAGTGAAAATACATCAAACCAACTGTAAGGCGGGAGAGCGGGGTGATTTGGGCTTGTTTTGGATTTATAGAAAATTGATCTTAAGAACCAGTGGTGTCAAAAGTCACAAATTTCACCCACTACATTCTTTAAAGGGGCAGTGGAATGTGTTGCACAATCAAATAACTGTTACCTTCAATTGTTGTAAAAACACTGCGGTTATCAAATATGACTTAAAAGAAATTTGACTTTGCAAATTAACACCTCAAAATTGGGCCACTGTCACTTCAAAAAAAAATCCTGATCGTTCTGAAACTCCGCCTCCAGGAAATCATCAAACATGGCTGCTCTATTAACCGTTAACGTTTTCACCAGGGCTGCTCCAAGAAGTAGCTCCTATAATGAGCTCAGCTGATAGTGCAGTTAAACCAGGTGTTTGCTAATTGCAGCTGGCTAGTCTGAAGGAGCAGATTGGGGGAGTCGCAAAGGAAGCGGGGGAACCGGTCCCACAAAGCGTTTGGCACAGGAGATTAAAGGATTTCTCAAACATCCATGAATCAAGGCAACACTGCAGGTATGTTTTTGACGAGTGAATAACATGATGGAAAACTACATTAAGAATGTAAAAATTAAAGTATTGTCATTTTTTTTTCTTTTTTACTTTATCTCCTCAACAATAAACAAAAGTTACTAAATCTGTAATTCATTAAATAACCAAAAAGGGAAACAGACATTTCCAAAATTTTGAGGTTAGTTGGGTTTTTTTACCATTGCAACAACGAGGAGGTCTTGTGAACAGGAACCTGGATGTAGATTTACCTGAATGTCAGACTGAATGTCACTGCTGAACCATGCTAACAGATCATGCTGCCTGTTTTCTGTTCTCAAAGTTTGGCTCATCTATGAATAATGACATAATAAAACCTGTTGGGTTTTTCCACACCTCTCTCCTTGTTGGGTTGTTATTGTGAATAAGAATTTGTTCCTAGTAACTCACCGTTTTAAATAAAAGTTAAATAAAAGAATGGATTGAAATTATTTTTAAAGCAGATCTTTCTTATTATGTCCTGATATAGAAACTTCTGGATTCTTTCTTTTAACCAAAATTTAGATGGGGATCTAAATTGGCAGACTAATAAAATGGACAAAAGGTGAATCTGAAATAAAAAAACAACTCGAATTGTTACATTTTTGATAAAACATGAGATTTAATAGAATTTCCCAGATTAGTGTCTGCTTTGCCACCCTGACACCCGCTGGCCAGTTGGAGTATTACAGCAGCTTATTTCTAAGACACCACAGGATAAACCTCGGTTTTATCCAACAGTCAAATTCAATAGCATAATATGCCCTCCGACAAGGATTAAAAGCACAATTTGAAAGTAATATTTAAACACACTGCTCATTAAGCCCACATTTCTGCTTTTAAAAATAGTTTATGTTGCTCTGGTGCATGTTTGCTTTCAATATATGCAGAAAATGTTCATAATTAACAGAAATAAAGGCTTTGATAAAGAACCTGAAGAGTAATTTAATTTTTCAATCAATAGTGCTGAAATTTATGGAATGTATTCTGTATAATTGGTTATATCCATATCATGTCTTCTGTAATAAAATCCCATCAAGGAAAATCCATCCATCCATCCATTTTCTTTCACCCTTGTCCCTTGATGGGGTCGGGAGTTGCTGGTTCCTCTCCAGCTGGCGTTCCGGGTGAGGGGCAGGGTACGTCCTGGACAGGTCGCCAGTCTGTCGCAGGGCAACACAGAGACACACAGGACAAACAACCATGCACACACACACTCTCACCTAGGGGCAATTTAGACAGACCAATCAACCTGACAGTCATGTTTTTGGACTGTGGGAGGAAGCCGGAGAGCCCGGAGGGGGCCCACGCGTGCGCAGGGAGAGCATGCAGGCTCCATGCGGGGGGGCCGGGGCCGGGAATCGAACCCATAACCTTCTTGTTGCAAGGCAACAGCTCTACCAACTGCGCCACTGTGCAGCCCCCATCAAGGAAAATGATTCTATTAAATATGTTTTAATAAAAAATGTGTCTACATAAGTCTAGTTATTTAAGGTAATCTAATCAATGTGAATGTGATGTTATTGTAGGTTTTTGTTCTTTTATTTGCTAATAATTTCCACACATCTTACATGAAGCCAGTCAATATTTCAAATGTCTACACAACAGTAATTAAAGAAAAACTTTTTTTTATACTTTAACACCATTATACAACATTGTCTATAAGGAAAAAAATCTAAAAAATACAAATAGAAATAGTTCATTGAGGGAATTTGTTCCATCTGACATTAAAATTTGTTTGTCAGTCCTACACATTTATCATAAATGGAGAGAGATGTTTCCTTCTGTTGTTTATAATTGCTTCACTTCTTGTTGCATTATCATTCCACCAGGAAAATAAAAATTGCATAGATTTATGAAAAACGTGACTATTAATGGCACTCGAGGCCACAGTGACCAGATCTAAAGTTGTACTTCTAATAATCCTAACACTATTCTTCTGCTGATTGCTGTCGTTAACGTTCTACTTACTTTCTAGAGGTGGGGAGCACACAGAAATGGCTCATTATTAACATTTTTCCTCATTCACTGCTATAAATTACAGCAGTGAATAAGGAAAATCTTGTGTGTAGAAATATAGACAACGATTATCTTTCAGTTATGTAACCAAACAAACGAACAAGAAAAAGCTTTTTCTCTCCCTGGAAAGACCAGCACTTACAATGTTCTCTTATTCTGCAATTAACTAACAACCTAAGGTACTTTCCCACTTGGGAAATGTTTGACCAGGGCTTTTCCCTTTGTTTGGGAGGTCAGAATTGACGCAGCCCTGCTCCATAAACCACTGGAACTACTTACTGTGTGAGTCTTTCTATTGTTTCATGATGTGAAATGGAGCTGCAAGTTGGACCAATGCTGTGGGAACCAACCTGTTAGTCCTGCAAATGTTTGGAGGATGATGTCAGGAAAGAAAAAATAAAATAAAATAAAGCACTTTTCATGTTGAACGGTTGGAGATTTGGCTCGCTGAATGCAAGTTGGAGAGGGGTGATTGTTCTGGCCACACGTTTGGTGGTAACATTTACACTGCTGACATGAATAATAATGACATATAAAAAGCCTTTATTTCCAGAACTGAAGAATAACAAAAGAGGTGTTTTCTTGTCAACATAGCAACTTACGGCAAACTGGCGGCAAGCGCTGTAACTTTAGAAGCCAGAATGCCAGGCTTGTACTGGCCAGCAATGGAGAAAACATAGTAAAACCAGAGTATAAGAAATAAGAACTAAACACTAAACCAGAGGCTAACAAAGGGCGGCTGGAGCTCAGTGGGAAGAGTTGTCCAGGGTTTCCCACAGTATAAGCCTGGTGGCCCGCCAGGCTTTATTTGCCTTCTCCCTGCTGGGTTGAGCCACCTTTGTTTATTTCTACACAGCTTGTTTATACACTAGCTGTGTTTTCATTAACCATAGAATTGAATACATTTAAATTACACAAAAAATACATTTGCTTATAAAAAACAACAACAAAAAAATCATGTTTTTTTTATATTGTTGCGATTGAGTGAGATAGTTTCTCGGTTGTATATAAATAGATGTAATATGCAAAACTTCAATAGAAACACTTTTTTACATCACACCAGCCATGTGGCCAATAGCTGAAAGTTGTCACAGGTGCAAACCACAAAGAAGACAGTTGGAAGCAGAATGGTGGTTTGGTCACCAGAGCTCTCACAGCATGGTCCAGTCGTGGGTCATTCAAAAGTGTTAAATCCATAGCTAATCTGTAAAATGGACGACTACAATTTCCCCACAACACAGCATACATAGCCGCTCCCAAGCATGAGTCTTTTTGCTCTACACCAGTGGTGCCCAAACATTTTCCTGAGGGCCACATTTTCCTTCTCTGGTGGGGGTCGGAGTCAGTTTGTAACAGAAAAGGTGTGACAATTGCAGAAGTGCCTAAATGTAAAAATAGATTGTTTTCCAGAAAGCACAATCAAATAACATTCTCTGGGTTCTTCCCAGAAAAAATCCAGGAAGGATTATAACCCGTATTTTCCGAACTATGAACCACACTGAACAGCCACAACCCCAAAGTTTTTTTGTTTTTTAAAGCAGTAAACATGCACATCTGAGCCTCATATAGCCTATCTCTGCCATACCAGGTTTTCCACAACGATGCAGCAGCAGAGGGGGGCCGACACCCAAAATTTGAGTCATAACAGGTCAATTGAATATCACATTTATTACGGTTGAAAAAGAAAAAGTCACCAAGTTTAGATTTAACTGAACTGATTACGGAAGTTTCCGAACGGCAACTCTAACAGTAAAAGTGCTGATCCTTCATGTCTGCTACTAGCATGTGCTAAATGAAAATGGGCTCCTTCTTCTTCTTTAGATTTCAACAGCAGTTTGCATTCATTATTGTACTAGTGTCATCTGCTGGATCCTAATAATGATCCCAGTATTATTTTAAAAAACAACAAAAAAAAAATTTTTTTCCCCTCAATACTATTTAACTGATCAACAACATTCTCAAATTTCAATTTTCAAATTTCAATTTCCTATTAAAACCTAATTCCGTTTTAATGGGCGCTTTCTTCTTTTGTTTCTAATTTTGACTTCCAATGATTCACTGCCTGCTAAAGAGCCGCCTGGTGGTTGAAGAAAAATCCACATATAAACGGTTTATAGTCCGAAAAATACGGAATATGGAAAAAAAAATCTGAACGCTCTCTGGTATTGTTCAGGGGGCCGGACCAAATGTGGAGGAGGCCCGGATCCGGCCCGCAGGCCGTAATTTGGGGACCACTGCTCTACAGCCTGAGTAAGACTCCAACATCTCCTCTGATGGCTCTGATGAGCTTGCGCTCATCATTTGTAACTGTCTACATCCGTCACTTCCGTGATTTTTAATGATTTATCGCGTGAACAAGCTTACTCTTGTGTGACGTTAACTTCATTTCTTATTCAATGGAAAGGGTAGGCTATTGCGCAATTGTGTGTTTCCTACATTAACAGAATATTGACAAAAATTGCGAACATATAATGGAAACACAGCTAGTGATAGAAAAGACTGGACAAGTCATGTTCATAGTTGATGCTTTGAAATGGGCACGAGGGAAGCGCCGCTGCTCACTGACTGCCAGGGCTGGTCAGATTTCCTGAATCTCAAACCGGACGTCGACTGGGAGTCACCAAAGTACGCGTCGAGCATAAAAGCCTCTTGTCAATCAACAAAAACTATCAGCTCTATTCTATTATTTTAATTGCAGAAAAATTGGACGTTCTAACTTAAAGCTCACACTTAAACGAGTGAGTTTGTATTTGTTAACCATGAAACGATAAAACACTTTTGCAAAAACTATGGCCGCTTTGCACCCTAATTTCCTCTCTGTGGGAAAATAAAGTCCGTTTCTATCTTATTGTTTTGCTTGTATATACAAATTCTTTCAACATTAATTTGCTGACAACTCCAGTTGTTCGTAGTAACGTCAATCAATCAATCAAATTTTATTTGTATAGCACATTTCAGCAGCAAGGCTTTTCAAAGTGCTTTACATAATTAAAATAAAAACAGCATGCGACATTGAATAAACAGTGAGAAAGAGAAAGAGATCTAAAAAAACAGTGAGAAAGAGAAATAAAAAGAAATTATAAAGTAAAATTTAAAAATTTAACATTTAAAACTTCTTTAGTCAAACCGCCATTTGATAAGGACTCAAACCTTAAAAAATGTCCTTGGTTGGCATCGTCAGTTGTCACTAATGTGGCAGATTTTAGTGTGACATATGTTTACACCATGCATCATCTCCAACTGCTTGAAATTACATTTGAAAAAATAACTTGATTTAAACATGTTTAATTTTATAAACCCATATTTATTAATCTCACGGTCCTCCACAATGCAAAGAGTGACACCTGCTGGCCAAATTGAGCATTGATCAGAAAAAAATTTGAAAAGTATCTCCATCTTTTTTTTTAAAAAAAGAAAAATCCACAGATTTTTAATCCGCAGATTAAACAGATAAATTCTACTGGTGTCTTCAGATATTATTCAGAGTTTTACAGAGGAATTTAAACAAGTTATCTGATGAACAATCAATGCCACCAACCTGATGGCTTCAGCCCTTAGCAGAAGCAGCTTTTTATTTTTTAACACCGTATTATGTTAAATGATAGTTCTATCCATAATTAACCACAGCACTACAGACAGTAATAAAACAGTTTAATAAGACCCATTGTGATTTCTTGATATGAGCCAAAGATGGGTGGTTTCCAAGGGCGGCATTAGAGCGTGGAGAGAGACGATACAATCATCAAAAGAAAAGGTTAAATTTTTCTGTCAATTGCACCTTGAAAAGGGTTTCTATTGCTGGAAGTTCATTTATGTTGAGGTTATAATAAAAAGGTAAAAAGTTTAAGCGGTGTACATACTTTTGCAAGTCAATGTAAACAAGTAAATACAAAACTAGACAATTTGTGTAAGATTGAAAAAAGAATGTTTTATTTGTTTCAATTTGTATTCTCTTTTTTATATATAAATTTATTATTATAAGTGTAATTGTCAATTTATGTCTTTTTTAAACAAGTTGGCATTCAGAACTTTCATTCCCCATCAAAACAACAGAGCCAGTAGAGTCAAGATCAAATAAAATGACAAATAAAACAGTAACGGTTCACATTTAGGCCTGACTTATCTATGCAAAAAAATATATATATATTTGTTTAAACCAAACAGAATAAAACCACAGATAGAGCTGCAAAAATGTTGTTTCTAACATAAAGTTGTTCCTGAAAATGCTCTTTCAGGAACACTTAAGTATAGTAGTGTGTCCTTGTTTGGTTGTGTGTGCAGCTGTATCAGTAACACGTAAACGATTCCATACCGTCTCACAGGTTTACTTCATAGAGTAAATACCAACATTGGAGACAAAATAAAAGCGGATAAAATTAAGGCTAGAGAGGTCAGATGATTGAAGACAGGAGCATCAGTCGGTGACTGTCTCCTCTGTTGTCTACTCCAGGAGTGCTGACTCACCGAACCAATCAAAAACAAATACATTCCCCTCTCTGACCAATCAGGTTGTTGGTCTTCTATGGCACCCCTTTGTCTGTCAGAGCTCGTCCTACAAAACAAGCAGAGCCAGAAAAATAGCCTGATTTGACCTTAGGAGACACTTTAAGCTTTGAGTTGTAACTGAAAAGATGGCTACCTTTGGCGTGTTGTGTAACCGTGGTGACAGCTTCTCTAGCCGATGTCTGATGATGTCAGCGATTGTGTTTGCGTCCCGGCTGTTAATGTGCTCCCCGCTGTGTTCATACTGTAGTAACATGCAGAGATTATTATTGTTTTAGTTGTCAAGTAGAACGGTTGAAACACAGGCGCCCCCTGCTGGGCGTGTCTGTGTCCTCACCCTCCGTGTTCCCAGGTTTGGGTAAAATCGGACAGTTGGGTAGGCGGTGATTCCAGCTGACTGACACATCTGGTGATGAGCCTGACAGTCCACCTTCCCAGCCCGGACCTCCCCTTTAACCATCTGAGAACACAGAGAACCTTTAAAATCTCAACAACATTTATGACTCATGTCACACATGTGTTTTATTTTACTGACATGTTTCTCCAGACTGAATTTAATATCTGGTTTCCTATCAGAAACAAACTACTCATTTTCAAACTAAATCTTCTCAGGGTAAGAATAATTTTGGGATGAACTTTTGATAAATGTGTCTCACCCGAGCCAGGACCTCAAACTCTGGGGCAAAGTGTTGGCAAGGTCCACACCAGGGGGCGTAAAAATCCAGAACCCAGTGATCCGGACTCGAAAGAACCTGGGATCTGAACGTCTCTGGAGTCAGATCCACCGATACTCTGGGCAAAGAACTACACACAACACCTACCTCCATTAACCCGTTAGCAGACCAAACATTGACTCATGAAACCTCAAATGAGGTGGAGAAGAAGAAATGTATTTAAGCTAGTAAGTAAGTTTGTTAGTAAGTATTTAAGTATGTACATATGTCAATAAGTACGTATTCAAGCAAGTAAGTGCGTATTTAATTAAATAAATATGTAAATAAGTATTTAACCCTTGTGTGTTCTTACTGCAAAACTTGGGAGAAGAGCGGCAAATGTCACGGTCGGGGAAAAAAACTTGGGAAAAAGCACCTGAGTTTAGTCCAAAGGACTCCATCTCTAAAGAATGTGGGAGGGTTAAGCATGTACGTATTTCAGTAAGTTAGTAAATAATTAAGTAAGTATTTGAGAAAGAAAGAACTAAAAGTAGGAAAGAAGAAAAATAGGAAGGATAATATGAAAGATAAGCAGGAGAAGAAGAAAGTAGTGGAAGAAAATATGGGAATACAGGGATATGCCTAAAAGAGCAAAAAAGAGAGAACAGAAGGTGGGAAGAAAAGCATGTTGTTAAGAAGGAAGTCACTTTGGATAAAGACTCTACCTGAGAACCCATGATCTGAGAGAATGTGCGTCTCTGTGCCAGCCGTTGTAGCTCCTGCAGAGACAAACCGATCACTGTTCTTCTGTCTCTTCTCTTCTCTTCAGAAGAAGAATCCGAGGCTGATTCTTCCACAGGGATGACTTACGTGAAGCGGTCTGGCTGCCTGGTGTTCCCAGAGTACAGGCGGACCTCAGGGTAACCCCTCACTCCCTGACTCTGGCAGAAGGTCTGGAAGCGCTGACAGTCCACTGAACCCACCAGGATCTGACCTGAGACCATCTGCAAGTCAGAGACAGAGAGACAGAGACAGAGAGACAGAGAGAGAGAGAGAGAGAGAGAGAGAGAGAGCTTTCACTGCACTTCTTCTCCTCTCTCATTCCTCTGGTGGGAAACGCACATCCATCAGAGGCTATTTTAACTAATCATTAAGCTCAAAGAAGCCAATTTTACTTAATACTGATCCGTTTATCCTGCTTCTGAATTTGAGCATTTGCTGTCATACCCGAGCCATGCGTCTCCACTCAGGCATCATGGCCTGACAGGGTCCACACCAAGGAGCGTAGAAATCCACCGCCCAGGTCTGGCCTGCAGCTCTGCCTGCAACACAACCGCCCAACCCGGTTAAAGCTTACACTGAACCGACACTGATGTATTTCTACCAGAGCATGCTGAAGGAGTTTTAAGAAGATCTGAAAATGTTGAAGACATATTATTTTTGCACCTCTTGTCCATATGACTGAACAACTTTCCTTACATTCATTTAAAGTTTGTACCTTTAACTTTCTCTGTGAAGCTGGAGGGATCAAGGACCAGCACAGATGGGCTGACCAGATCCTGGAGAAGCAAAAATAAAAGAAGAAGAGAAATCACCTTTCTGATTACTGGTGACTTTCATAAAAGTAAAAAACAACACGGAACCCAATGGAAAGTTAAATAGGACCTGTATGAACTCCAGGATGCCGTCAGCTGAGTGGTGTCCTTCGTATTCGTGCATGGAGGAGCCGTTAAAGATGACCGTGGTGGGATACGCCTGGATGTTATACTGAAACACAAAGAGGGTGACGGATGACCAACACATTTATCCCTCAGCACAAAACACCCAGAGGGTCTGATACCGTGGAGCACAAGTCATGGTGGATGGTGCAGTCCAAGGTGCCAAACTTCATCTGTCCAGCCAACTGGATGGAAGCTTTTCTCAGTTCAGGAAGTAAGGCTCGACATGGAGGACACCACTGAAACCAAGATGAGAATTTGTAACCCATCAAACTGTGTAGAAACTGAGCTGTTTTTGGGTCAGATATAAGTTGGATTAATACAGTGATATTTCTTGACTGTTTAGCAGAATTACATTACAAAAGAATATCAATCACATATCCATAACAGAAATACTGTTTGTGTTCTGGGTGTAGGACTAGAGCTCGTCCGTCATGCAAACAGAGATTTGGTGGCTCTTTACACAGAAGATTGCAAACTACAAAACATGCTAAGGCTTTGGTCATGTTCAGAGATAATGTGGTTCTTTTCAGCCTTATGGTTTGGTTTCTTTCTGCGGATTTATAAAGGCACAGGAAATCTACAATCCTCCATGTCACTAGACAGATAAAACCCAACTAAAAACAGCAACAGCATCTATTTTGAAACCGTTTAAAAAATCTAATAGGGTCAAAATCTAGAAGTACATTATAACAGAAATGATTAATCTGTTTTCCCAACCAGGTTTAATATTATACTTCCTTAGTATTTGCAAGAATTGGCCTTTAAATGTAAGACTTGGGTCAAAGTATTTGGGTTTTCTTCCTTAGGATTACCACAATAGTTTGGTAGAGTTCTGGTCCATTTCTCTACCACCCCTTTAATGAATCTGAATGTCATTAAACTCCCTTAAAATATTCCCCATCTCATTATATTTTGGCATTTAACAAACAGAAATTATTTCAGTCTACACTTCCAGAAGCTTTTACAAACCGGAGCAAAGAAGTCAACGAGCCAGGGCTCCTTCCTGTTGGAGGGGAAGTTGTCTGGCCTTAGCGTTGTCACATGAGCGTGAACGCTGTCCCTCGCAAAACCCACGATGTTGTACAACACGTCTTTACCTGCATGCGGACACAGGACACCACGGACATTCAGACACTCTCAAACAAACTGACTGCGTTTGCAGTAAATTAAATAAAAGAGGTGCGGTACGGACCATGGTGGATCTCAAAGTCGTGGATTCCTAGTCCTTTAAAAACAGCCACGCAGGGTTTGTGGATGTACAGAGTCTGACACAGCTCAGAGTCTGCGACGCAGTCCACTCTGCCGACCTGGACAGACAAACGGCCTGTTGGGACCGTCAGGCTGAGACTTGAAGCGAAGCAGAAAGGCTGCTTACCTGTATGTGATCGTTTCGAAGAAGCGCCTGAAGCTTCTTGTACTCGCTGGAGGCCGATCGGCCGCTGAACATGAAACTGATCAACCAGCGATGATGGGCCAGTTTCTTCTGCAAATGGTTAGATTTCAACATTTACTGTACGGTACATAAAATCTGATTAAGCAGCTGCTCTTGTGTTGCGTTTCTACCTTAAAAGTGTCATTCGTCAGCAGTTCCAGATCAGGCAGATGATCAATGACTTGATTGTAGATTTCCCTGCTGTCCAAAGTCTTCAGCCACTGAAGTACATGAACACGAACCGAATATTCAACTTGAACCGATGTATGACTTGCTGTACTTCCAACAATACGTCAGTCAGATACTAGCATGTTCTATCATACCAGTACGCTGCCTTGCTTATCCAGAGAACTTCCAGGAGGGAACAAAGCCGTGGCTCCACTTGTCACCTAAAACAGAAGAATTTTTAAAAAATCAACTACAAGTACCGTAAAAAAACAACATTTACTTCATGTCAGCCGTATGTCTTACTTGAAAACTGTCGCAGAGCTGTTGCTGTGTGGTGCAGTCCATCCATCCCACCTTAACAAGACCGTCCTAAATGCAAACAACCGTCAGTCAGAACATAGATCTCTGCAAAGGTTTTCGTGGGATGCCACCAGGTTCAATCCTCGGACCGCTCCTATTTAATATCTACATGCTACCGCAAGCTCTGGTCATAACAAGGTGCGTGTTAACGTCCTCCAGCTGAACAAAAACAAAAATTGAGTTATTATCTTTGAACTTGAAGAAAGTGATTTTGAGTAGGCGCATGGCTTCAGTTATTAGTGGGTGAGAATATAGAAAATATTCCAAGACCACAAAAAATTATGAATTTGGTGGTGAAATTGGTGCGGAGGGAACTTTATAGAGCTCAAATATCATAGAACACCTCCTTAAATGAAACAACTTTATGTACACTTATTGGAACAATGTCAAATAATGCAAAAGGATACAAATCTGTGGTTGTACTAGGAAGAGAGGCTGCCTGCTTGGTGAATTTAGATAAAACTAAATTCTTTTAATCATTTCAAAAAGATGGTTTATGTTCGACTTATACACACTGTCAGGACTGCTTATCAAGGTAACCTAATATTACTTGTCCACAGGTTTAAAACAATGACCAATTCAAGAATCTGGATAAACTCCAGACTGACTGTTATATTGCGTCTCATTGTTTTCGGCTGATAATGTTAAACTCCAGCAAATTCAGCGTTTTTCTCACCAACATTCCGGCCAGTTTCTGTCGCGTCCTCGGCTCCAAACAATCTGAGAAAGAGACACGTGTCAGCATGTGGAGCAGAAATCTACAGCGTTATTAATGATATTTCTGATGACAGGAGTGTATATGTGTGTGTGTTATCAGCCTAATGTTTTGCACTGACAGCTGTGTTTGTTACCTCCAGTATCAGAGCAGAAGGTGATAAGCCAGCCGAGTCCTGACGAGAACGCGTCCTCTATCTCAGTGAACACATTGCCTGGAGAGGAAGAGGAAATAAGAGGCTGAACAGAAAGAAATGCCTTCCAAGGTGTCTACAGAAGTGGTTTGAAATTAAGGAAACAAACTGTGAATTAAGAGTTAAAGCTGACAACATCCGGTCAAAACGTTTCAAAAGCCAGAGATTCAAATCCACAAAATTCTAGCCAGTTCATCTTAAAACAACAAAACAGAAAACCTGCGGGCAATTTACTAAATGAAAGCAATGTAGAACTTACAATTATGTTATTAATAGATGACTGAGAAAACTTGACGCGTTTGAAATGTTTGGTCTGAAAATGGATGAAGGATGAGCTCACCCTGCCACAGCTCAGTGACCTTTGTAGTGATGAACTGCATGGAGAAGCGAACCAGGTCGTCTCTGTTCCTCTCCCCAGTGAATTTCTCCGCCCTCTGCAGAAACACACAGATGGATCAGGCTAGTCCTCATAATGTGAACCCTGCTTGTGCTGCAAGTCGCTGAGAAGCAACTTGGATCTGGAGATTCACAAATCAGCAATGTGGCATTTTCCCACAGGCTGCCGGAAAGCTGGCGATTTTATTGAGACACTATAACCAGCTGCTTTAAAACAATAAAAATGAACATCACTTGAAGGGCATGTTCTGACTTTTTCTATTTTGGCTGAGAAGTGGCTAAAAGAAATGTGCCTCTGTAGTCGCACTTCCATTTACCATGTAAATGAGCAACTAAATTAGTTTAATGGACACACGTGAATTTAAAAAAAAAAAAACTTTCATCGTTTGATAGCATTTTGAATTAATATGAGTTACAGTGACATTTAAATTCACTTTGGGATCAATAAAGAGTTTTTTTAATTGAACTTTGAACTGAATTGAAAACTTTTTGGTTAAAATATAAGGAGGTGTGTTGGCCAAATAAAAATTGGTTTACTTTGCAAAACTGTGATGGAAACAGTATTTTCGGATGTTACTACTGGCGGAAAAGACAAGAAAGTTGACCGGCTGGAGCATCATGATACAACATGTTTTTTCACGTGAACAAAATCACGTGTGATTTTAATTGCGCTGGAAACACCACAAACGCAAAATTATGTTTCTTTGACATTAATGGAATATTGACAAAGTTTTAATTTGTAATGGAAACGCAGCTTGTGTTGCATCATATTGACACTTCTTGGAAAAGGGGAAGTGGTGGATGACTGATAAAGTTTTACAAGAAACTGACATCAACTTCATAAGAATTGATTAAAATAATTCACAATATTGAGTGTGGCAGCAGTATAAATAAGCATGTATAGAGCAGACCTGTCCGGCTCTGTAGATGTACAGGCTGGGATAACTGTTGATGCCTTTCCTCCTGCACAGGTGGTTGTTGTCTCCACAGTTCACCGCTCCAATCCGGATGACTCCGTCCATCTCCTTGGCAAACTCCCTCCACTGCATACAGAAAACAAAGATAGAGTTTGACAAAAGGAAGGTTTGTTACATTTAGAAACACAACACATCTGCCTTGTGTTTCATTAGAGATCCAGCTGTAGCATACAAAGCCTGAACTCGAGTCAAGTCAGCCACCACCGATATTTAGAGATTCATCAAAGGCTTATTGCATCACACTCAGGGTGCATTCTCCGTTTACTCTGCTTTAACAGAAATCTAGTCCGTTTGACTAGAAAGTCTGGTTTGTTTGGGAAGGTGTGAACGTGCAATCGAAGTCTGATGTGGACCAAAAAGCCGAACTCTGGTCCGTCTACGAACTTAGGTCTCAGTTCGGTTTACTACTACATTTTGAATGCATATGTCAACACCGGAGACTGCTCTGAAGATATGCAGCAGGCTCTACTGTAGGGCATTCTGGGTAAATACAACCAAAACAAACATAAGAGTTTAACACTAGCTGAAGAAACAGCTTGTGGTCTTTGACTGAAGACAAAAGAGAAATCCTATAACCTCTAAAAGAAACACTACTACATTTTGGTTTACATTTTATGAAGAAGGACGTTGTGCACAGTCTCTTCTTCTGATATTTTTGTGTCATTTCCTTCAGTGCAGCGACACCACAGGAGAGGAGGGGAACAGGTTTATAGGCTGCATGCTAAAAAAAGCATACATAGTTAAACTATGCAGACACTCCATCTGCTCTTGTGAAGATACGCTCTCTGATTAATTCGGCTAATAATTGCTTGACCATATAGGGGCGGAGCTTTTATCCCCAGATTATCTGTTGATGGATATGTACAGAAAATAAATAAAACAAGACTGTGACGTCAAAGCAAAGGTAACAATAAGGAAGGTTATAATAAAGAAGTTATAATCTTCTTTATAACCATGTAAATTCTACTTGGGTAAAGGTGGTAAATCTGAAGCAGCATAAAAATGCAGCAAGTAAACAGATTTTCTATTCCAAAGTCAGCATTTTCTTGTTTGTTTGTTTCTTTTTTTAAACAAGAGTCAGCAGCTAGAAACTCAAGTGTGTTCAGAAACAGCAGGCAACACACCTGAATTTCCCCAAGACTCCAGAGGCGTGTTTAGTGTGTCTATTTATTTTTGGTGTTTTATTACCGTCGGAGCCAGCTGGTGGCAGTGCGAGCATCGTGGGAAGTAGAAGTTGACAAACCAGATTTCTCCAGAGTTCACTGCTGATTCTAGAACACAAACACATAGAAGTTTACCCACCATTTTTAACCCACATGCTGGCAGTTCATCACTTTACTTGCAACAGTTTACTTCTTCATTTACTGCTTTTTGCTGTTGCGTTCTTTGTTTAAACCTTACCAAAGTCTCCGCTGTCCAAAGTGATAATCTCCAGATCATCATCGTAGATACCTGTAACAGACAGTGATACATTAGTCGCAATACAATACAAACATCATGATAGGAGGAATTGGTGGTTGTAGAAATAGATGGAGCCTTACCAAAGTCATAGCGGTAGAAGTTCCAGCTCTCATAACGTCCTCCCTGCTGCTCGTCCAATCCCTTTTCTCCATATTTATCATATTTCTTTCTCAAGTCTTCGTCTTTCAGCACTTCATATGCCCGATTCACCTTCAGGAACTTCTCGTGAGCCGAGGAGTCACCCTAAGCATTCATTGGTCAGCATTAACGACGACAAGCATACTTTAATCTACCAAAATGTTGGAGATTTTTGGCTTTTCCTGTCGGTGACTCACAGGGTTTTTGTCAGGATGCATGGTGAGCGCCAGCTTCTTGAACGCCTGTCGGATCTCTCTTGTCGTTGCTTCCCTGCTGACCCCCAGCAGCTCGTAGTAGTCCGACTCCTTAGCACAAACCGCCGCCAGCAAGATGGCAAAGACGAAAACCAGCGACAGCGTGAGGCTAACAGGCCTTATGAGCCTGTGGACGACCCTGGGCCCCATCACCGGTCCTTCTTCTGTAACTCCTAGAACCTGGAACTGAAGGAGAATATCCTCAAAATTCCACTACATGACTAGATAATATGTATAAACCCTCCAAGCTGATCCACTTTTGTCTCACTAGTCCAAAGAATACTTTTCAAAGTGTCTTGAGAATTATCAAGATATTTTTTTGCCAAATAGATTTGACTGGAAGTGGATATCATTAAAACTGGTCTTCAACAAAGGCCTGCCACGTTAGTATTAATATCTGACTTGGCCGAACAACATGGGTGGAAAAAAAAGATTAAAGTTGGTTTCTCGTGCGTTAATTTCATGTGAGAATAATGTGAAATTGGACAAGATATATAATCTACCTATAATTAGTGTTTTCAGAAAATGTAATTTACTTTCTCCAACCATTCTTTACGGTAGTAGTTTGTGAACATAAACTCTACGCCCCATTTTTAAAGATAAACTTTACAACTTTCAGCTTCCGAACTGAAGAAAATACACGGAGTTCTACATCACAAAAGGCAAACAATGTTTCTTTTAATCATAAACATCGCTAACAACTAAGCAGCCTCTACATGGAAACTATAAATCTCCACCTAATAAAATTACTTGCACAAGAGTAAAACATTCCAGTACATTCGTTACTTGACCAGTAACAAGTTATTGAAAGAAAATGCATTTGTAACGATAATTAATTTCTACCCAGTCTAAATTCAAACTTTTGTTAAGGCCAATAAATACAACAATATTCTGAAAAGCGTTATTTTCACACTATAAAAAGCTTAATAGGCTAAGCTAGCTAATTTGAACAAGAACTACTTATTAGCCTGTTAACCGCTACATCCGGGTACAGACAGTGCGGAGCTGTGGTTAAAGCGAATATTTCCTGTAATGTATACAAACGTTTTTGCGTGAATAAAACCAGAGCTTTGTTACCTGCGAAGAGATTCAACACCTTCCAGCCTGCAGATGAAGATCCGCATCAGCATCCGGCTCATGCCGGTATCAAGTTGTACACGAAAACGGGGCCAACTTCCGTCCCTGTTCATTAAAAATAAAGCTTTGTGGAAACGAGACTTTAACCGAAACGTTAAAAACAAAGTCGTGACTGCGTCGTTCAGTTCATACTTCTATGCTTACCAGGTAAGAGCCTGTAAAAGAAAAGGCAGGGAGCGTTTCCAAATACGCACGGCTGAATTTGAACTTTTATTTTGACACGAGAAGCTTTATTTTGACACGTAGCGATATTTATGGGACCTTGATGAAATTTGATGCTTTGCAACCACATGAAGATGACGTAAAGTATGGTGCGTTCGAAAACTGCCGTTTATAATTTCATATTTCGAAAATGTTTTACCTTAAATTCTGATTTGTCTCATACCCAATAAACCCATTAGATAAATAATTATTTGTCTAAATTAGAAATTAAAGACATAATTTTAAAAATGTACACACAATATCGGAAATTGTATAATAACATGTTCAGAGACTATTTTAAGCATATCATCATCATTAATCTAACTGAAAAGGGAGAGAGTTTAAGTGTTAGTTTTGAATAGTTTTACAACAAATTATGTTTCTTATTGTGTTACAAACTCATGGCCAAAAAACGATTGATTTGGTTGTAGTTCAAACATCTTGTCTAGTTTTACTCCAAACAAGGAAGATGAAAGTTAAGTGTTATTTGTCATGTTTGTCAGTTGGTCTAAATACCACGGGCGACAAACATATAGCAACCGCAAATGGGCTTTAAAAGTCTTTAAGATCTATTTCTGCTTTTAGCTTAAAAGCCAGCATATTCAAACATGTAGAACACATATTACACATATGAGACAGTACTTTGTTTTATTATTATTATTATTATTATTATTATTATTATTATTATTATTATTATTTACTGTTAATAATAATAATAATAATAATAATAATAATAATAATAATAATAATAATAATAATTCGAAAAGAATTACGATATCTTAGTGTGCCCGGAAACACATTTTTAACATTTCTGAATATTTAAATTGTAAAAAAAAACACGACACACCTGAACGTCTCACTGATGCCATCAGTTACATGCGCCGGAAGTTTCCCCAGGCGAACCATCAGCTCACTCCAGCAATAATTTCAGCTCTCCGTGAACAAGCTGTGGTTCACTTAAAAACCGGCTATTAACCCGCTCAACTTGTCCACATTAGAGCGTTTAATAAAAAGAACCATCGGAGGTTCGTGTGACAACAACCGGACGTTACAGTTAGTGAAGCGCTAGCTCTGCCGGCTCAGTTTGTTAGCCACTGGCCTCTTTTCTCCCTTTCGTCACTTCCTACTTTTGAAACTCGCGGCTGTAGAAAAAGAAGAAAATGGAGTTACAAGGTACTGTAACTTTGATACAATCTTCATCTCGCGCTCTGCTGGTGTTAAAGGGATTTTTCACTCTCTCTATGTTGTGTGCTGAACAACACCGAGAGCAGCTTTATGTCTTGCTTTGAAACACGCTGAACTCATTCCGTTGGGATATTTTTGCTCTCTACAGTAATTGTGATCATTCCGCGCAATACATTTAACTTTAAAATAACTCAGTGGTGGTTAGAAATGTTACTGACTTCCTTAAGTCAGGTGAGTATATATTATTGTCCCCTTCACTCTGTGGAACCATCATTAGCTGAAGTCAGCAGCTTCAAGTGTTTGGTTCTATCAGTGAGTCTGATTGGTTTCCTACATTTGCTTTCTAAACCACTCATGTCCAGACATGACTCAAGTGGAGCGAGTGATGAAATTATCTATCATTTAATATTTAAAAATTACGTCATCAGGAAGACCAAACTATGAAGTTGAGTGGAAATTTTGGTATTTTAAGTACAAATATGAAAATAATTGATACAAGTAACTAGGGCTGTAGTGATACAATAATTCACAATATGATACATGATATTCTGCCCACAATACAATATATATTGCGATATTCAGCAAACTGTACAATTCAATACACTTTTGCGATTTTCTGAAAGATTTTAGAGGGACAGAGCGATTTTGTTGACATTTTGTGACTGTTATAAAGTTGGATTGAATTAATTTAACTGAAAACTGATTAAAAGCACCAACTACACAA
>CAEGAF010148263.1:0-11674 GCA_903067075.1 Micropoecilia bifurca
CTTTTCTGGTGATAGTTTGCATCTGTCTTGAATAAATGCTGATTATTGTGACGCTGTCATCTCTGCGTGATCTCGGTTCTTGCGCGCAGCATTTTTCTGTACCCGGGCATAGAGAGGATATAACGAGTCAAAAGTTATTTTAAAAGTTTCAGAATATTTTCTTCTCTTAATACCAGCTTGTCCCAAAAAGCTAATTCTTGAATTCAATATGCTACATTGACCGACAGTAGCTCCTGACCAGTGTTAGCTGTCTGCATGTTTTCTGCTTCTCAGACTGAATTCTGATGGTTCTGCTGTTTTTGTTCGTCTCAGATGATGAGGACCTGTACATCCAGCAGGCAGTTGTTTTTATTGAAGATGCCATTCATGTGAGTCTACTCAAAGTTTATTCATTTCTTTCTCATTTGAAAAGGTTAATGTTGTTCTGCTCTCCAGTCCACCTACGTATTTATAAGGGTTTGCATGTCAGGTTGCACAAAGTGAAACATTTTTGGATTGGAAAAACAATTTTCCTTTTCTAATGTTGTATATGGCAGACAGCACACTTTATCCACCTTCCAGTCTATCATCAGCGATGGAGGAGGATGCATCCAAACACCCAAACATCTGCTTGAGACACATTGTGTATATAAAAGTAGATTGATTTTTATTTACACTGTTGTAGAGCAAAGCTTGATGTTTGTGTATCAAACATAATTTTTCTTTCTCTGATTGATTTTAACAGCTTTTTTCTTTGTTACAGTTTTTAGTTGAAAATGGTTCACTGCTGTATTGATAAAGTGCCTGTTTTCAGTACCGCTCCATCAACCACCGGGTGGATGCAGGGTCTCTTCGTCTCTATCGATGGTACTACTCAAGAATATGCCAGTGGTGAGTTTGCATTTTTCACCAGCTTTGACTAATATTTTAATTGGTTTAATGTTCTGGAGCACTGAAAGTGAGACAAACATGCAAAGAAAAGGAACTCAGGAAGGGGGCAAACACTGTTTCACACCACCATAAATGAAAATGAAGAGATTGTGCATGTTCTGCTGGAGCTGGAAGTAACGAAGCATAACTCAACTTTTTGGGAGTGTCGGCATCACCACATCCTCTGAAAGTAGGATGGGACACTCCGCTCACAGTGTCCCATCCCTGCTCTGTGAGCGTCTCCGTCACAACGTTTAGCTGGAAACTGTCTGAATGAGAAGCATTCAGCTCCTCATCCAGAGTCGGTGACATCAGCTGAGAAACACACTGACCATACCTCACATATCCCAAATAACCAAAATATGTCATCATTGTATCATTTTTCATATGAACAATTTAATATCTGAAATATAAATGGAACAATGGCCCAATGCTACATCAATCAACATTTTCTCATTTGTCCCTCTCCTAGGATCTTGGGCACCATCATTGCAGTTGTGCTGTTACTGGCATTCGTAGAACGTCCTTCCTCCCTGTCCATCTCTTCAGATCCCCGCCACCAGTCCAGCCGATGGGAACCTCCATGCGGTTCCCCAGAGAGCGTCGAGATGCTCTGTCTCATCATCTTCTGCCTGGATCTTGCTGTCAAAGTAAAGAGAAGATCTCAAAACTTTTTTTTGAGAACCCAAAGTTTCTGACATTCACTTTGCCATTGCAGCCTGATTCTTTTCTTTGAATTGTTTCATGTTGCCTGTCGTCTTGTCAGAGTTACTTGATTGGCTGGGAGGAATTCAGGAAGAGCAAATGGCTAATCAGCTACACTGTAGTCATTTGTGTCTCTGTCGTTGACTGGATGCTCTCTGTCAGCATGGAGTGTGATGAGGTAAGACTCACACTTTACTCTCTGAACTCTGAACAGTAATATATTTATGTCTAAATGAAGAATGGGTTTGCTATGATGTACAACATGAAACTTTCAGTTTGTTACAATGATTATGTAACATTCAACTTCAGTGATTTTCACCTCCACAGTTATTTGGTTAGATGTCCATCAGCAAGTTTCAGAGAAACCAGACACAGGTTTAGCCAACATCACATCAACGCTGACTGTTGCTTTAAATCGAGATGCTACATACTCTCATTTTACACACAATCAAAATGATTTCAAAACGGTTTAAAACAAGGCCCTTTCAGAAACCTTTTGTTTTATCCATCCCAAGAGTGTTTTTTATATGTGCTGGGAATCATTGTTCTCTTGGAATTCAGTTGAAGTTTAAATCATGCAGCTTTAGATTTGAGGGGAAGTTCAATAATCTGGAGATAGACCTCTTTCTTCACTAGTCTATCTACTTTTTGCAAAGCACCAATAAAAAGAGCAACTGAACAAGCAAACAACTTGATGCTACCATCAGCAAGCTTGGTAGTTAGTACAGTATTACATTTGAAAGCGTCATGTAGGTGATATGGTTCTTACCATACCACTAACAACCCGCTAGTCTTCCACCAACAGGTTGTCCTGTAATAGGGTAAGGATTTTTTTGGATGTCACAGAAAAGGAATTACCTGTTCAGGGTGACCCTGCCTCTTGCCCGAAACATTCACTGGACATAGGCACCAGCAACCCTCCTGACCCCAGTAGGAACAATGGTGTTCAGAAAATGGATGGATGGATGGATGGATGGATGGATGGATGGATGGATGTTATTGCTATAAAGACCTAATCATAAAAGTATAAACTGGAAGATTATACTGGTTTCTTGGCATAAAATGTATATTTCTTTGATTTTATTTGTGAAAATACCATTCTTCACCTTCTTTATTATTTAGAAACTGAGAGTACGACGGCTTGTCCGGCCATTCTTCCTTCTGCAGAACTCCCCTCTGATGAAAAAGACACTGAAATGCATCAAGAGAACCCTACCTGAGATTGCTAGGTAGGTGAATCATGTTACTTTGTAGATAAACCTTTGTAGGTGACTCAAGTGTAAGCACGGTTACCGGATGTAAAGCTTCAAATCCAGAGGCTTTGTAGTTTTACCAGTTGGTAACTGCTCCCCTAAAAGTTTGGCCGCACCCTCACGAGATGATTAATCTTTAGTGAAGAATTAAGACAGGAGTTTCCCCCAGAATACTTGTGTTATTCTGTTTATACACATATTAATCTGTTTGACTCCACATGTTTGATTGCCTGTCACAATGGAATTTCCACGCTGTGAGACAACATAGAAAGTGCAGAAACAAAGCCGGAACATGGATTGAGTGAAAATTTGAGAGATAAATCCACACTAGACATCATTCTTGGTGCTCAGATTAGTCTCTCTGCGACTAACGTAAACCTCTATAAACGTGGCTAATTTAGACTGAAATCTAGGTTGATCGATTGAACTATATGTAGAGGAGACATCGAGGTCCGTTTTGAATGAGTTAAGCAACAGTGAGGCTTTTATACTTGACGTGTACGTTGGTTTAGTGTTCTCCAAAAAGACAACCCTCATGAAGGGATCATAC
Organism: Micropoecilia bifurca; assembly: GCA_903067075.1. Classification (NCBI taxonomy): domain Eukaryota; kingdom Metazoa; phylum Chordata; class Actinopteri; order Cyprinodontiformes; family Poeciliidae; genus Micropoecilia; species Micropoecilia bifurca. The sequence goes on from CAEGAF010148263.1 coordinate 3,418, forward strand.
AAATACCAATACAGATTAACCTGCTCTGCAAGAGCTCCTTCAAAAATACATTTTGAGTGAGAAGTGACGCCTCGTCAACACTAAAGATTAATGAACTGGGGTGGGGACAAAGGTCAGTGTGTCAACTATATTCCTACCTTAACTAGATGTTGCTGTCACTATTACTGGTGTATTACTGGTGTAATCAGCTACACTGTAGTCATTTGTGTCTCTTGTCGTTGACTGGATGCTCTCTGTCAGCATGGAGTGTGATGAGGTAAGACTCACACTTTACTCTCTGAACTCTGAACAGTAATATATTTATGTCTAAATGAAGAAGACATAGATATATGTCTTTTTCATTTAGGGCCACCAGATTTTACTTCACGTTCAATTATAGATAGACAGCAGACAGCTGTTTGTTCAATGGCCTATTGATCTGACTTTATATTGACGTTCATTTTAATAACCCTATCACGTACCCTATTCCTAAATATTACCAGTATTTTACCAACCCTAACCTTAACTAAAACCTTAATTCACACCATACCTCTAAGCTTAACTAGTTGAGCTTAGGACAGTTGAAAAAAGCAAGGATCAAGAAAATGTCCTAACTTTTATCTCTCTTTGTTGGCTAAAAACATTTTTCAGTTCTCAGTGTGAACAAGCACAGACTCAGGATTACTGGATGTACGTATGTACAGCATCTAGCAGGAGTTACAGGCCAAGTTCAAATGGAGTCTTGTCTCAGTATTACATGCAGTGTTGTTGGAGCCATGTTGTTGCCTTGTTTCTGTTGGTGAAAAGTCAGAGGATTAGCACTGAGTCCTTCAACCCTTCTGTTAAACCTGGAACTGTTGCTGTTTTGCAGTGTGATCCTGCTGCTTGCTCTGCATCTCTGCCTCTTCACTATGATCGGCATGCTGCTGTTTGCTAAAAATGCAGTAAGTTCATGTCTTTGTAGTCACACCTGTTTATGTGTAATTATGTGTTATGACATTACTGACAATACTTAAACACCAGCTATAGTCTTAAAAGGGTAAACACAAAAAAATATAATTAAAATAAGTAACATAATTATTTTGCATTTCTGTTAAGTCGTAATAAATATTCAGCCTAAATTTTTCTAAATCCGAACATTTTGTTTAATAATGTCTGCAGCTTGGGGCAGAATTTTGATTTGCTGGTTGTAATTGGTTGTTATTTATCTAGGTGACTGCAGTAGTTACCAGGAGTGCTTTGATTGGACATGTCACACAGTCTGAATACAGCCCACACTCGTCAAAATTGCTTTGTACTTTAACCTCAAGTATTAAGACATGATCAGAATGGTCTAATAATGATGTCACAGAGCGACCGTGTGTGGACAAATCACTGAATGTCAATTACACTTTAGGTAGTTGAGAAATAAAAGTTTTCTTGGTAACACTTTATTTGAAGGGGTGTGAATAAGACTGACATGACACTGTCATCAACATGACATAACTCCTGTCATGAACATGAATAAGCCTTCATGAATATTTATTACTTTACCTTTTAATAACATAAAGTTACCTAATATTTAAATATTAGGTTTAAATATTTTAAAATTTAAATATATAATATTTAAGTGCAATGAGTAATACTTTTATAACACATTTATATGATTTCTTGGTTAATGTCAAGTTGTCATAACAAAGACATTTTGAATAATGTCAACTTTGTATTAAAATTGTCATAATTTACCGAATGACGCTTTATGACAACGGTCATAAATATTCATCAAGGCTTATTCATGTTCATGACAAAAGTTATGTCATGTTTATGACAGTGCCATGTCAGTCTTATTCACACCCCTACAAATAAAGTGTTACAGTTTTCTTCAGTTCAGTTTAACCTTATTTGGTTTAAAAGCTTCTCAAACAGGTCAAGTGTTTTATCTTAATCAGAACAACCAGTGGATGAAACAGTGCAGCTATTCTGTCTGTGTTACTCTGCTCCAGGATCAAAAGAAGAATGGTGAGTGGGAGTTACATTTCAAGAACCTGACCACGTCCCTGACCTCTCTGCTGGTGCTGCTCACCACAGCTAACAATCCTGATGGTACAATGAAATCACATCCAATCACGTCTTGTAACTCTTAACTGCTTTCACACCGACCAATCATGTTCTCTATTACAGTCATGATCCCTGCCTATTCCCTCAACAGATGCTACGCCATTTTCTTTATCACCTTCAGTATCATTGGTAAGCAGTGAAGATCAGTATGAACAACCAACCAGCTACAGGTCATAGTGATTTTTGAACATTATAACTGTCTCGTGTGCTGAGTTTCAGAAGGAATCCGTTCTGCTTCCTACAGGAACATACTGTCTGATGAACTTACTGACTGCCATCATCTATAACCAGTTCAGGGGATATTTACTGGTGAGACTGTCTTGATGTATCTGTGAATTAGTAGTTGTACTTTCAAAGCCAGCAGACGCCACACTGGAGTGTTTACACCTAGCAACACGCCATTGATTTCTCTGCTGAGACGTGTTGATACACATGAATGAAGAACACCAGGATGGGTGGGTCACATGACTTTAGAGAGTCATAACCACAGAGACTTCTCTCATAAATGGGTTTTCTCCGCCTGTGCTAAGGTCCTACCTTTGACTCTTAGATGAGCTTTTTACTACATAAATAGTGGTTGTTGTACCAATACTGTTCCCATAGGGGACTGAAGGTATGTCAGTGCATGTATGATGTGTTGCAACAAGAAAACTAAGTGTTGTAAGTATTAAGAAGTTACTCTACATCATGTTTGAAGCCTGCACACATTCTAAAAGAATAAAAATCCACCTCCCAAACAAAGGGAAATATATCTGACTGTGGAAAACAGCACAGAATAGGTTGGATCATGAAATAGTAGAAAATACACAATAGAAAATATAAAACCTGTTATTAAAAATACCACAATAAACCAACTGGACATCATGATAAACCAGTTTAGTCCTGCCAATAAATGGCAGGACTAAACTGGTCAGTCAGTCCTGCCATCTATTGGAAAGGAACAAGAGATGAGAAATGATAGAAAAACTTCCACGTAAACAGAATATTATAATGAATGTTACTTTGTTCAGTATAGATGAAGAAAACATAAAAGCTTTGGAGCCAGGCCTGGAGGTGGGCCATGCTAGAGCGCCTGGTGGGGGGGCCTTAACCCATGGAGTCCAGTGGAGCGCAGCCCAGGGAGGAGACGTGGATCCGCTTCCCATCAGCTCAGCACCTGTCTGAGGGTCAAAGGGGTCGGGTGCAGTGTGGGATGGGTGGTAGCTGAGGGTGGGGATCTTGGCCATCTGATTTTTGGTTGCAGAAGCTCTTGGGACATGGAATGTCACCTTGCTGTTTGGGAAGGAGCCTGTGCTAGTGTGTGAGGTAGAGAGGCTCTGGCTAGAAATAGTCGGTCTCGCCTCAACGCAAGGCTCTGGTTCTAGAACCAGTGTCCTTGAGACTCTTCCACTCTGGAGTTGCCCCTAGTGAGAGGTGCTGGTGCTGGACAGGAGTGGACATACGTGTTGCCCCTCATCTTGGCGCCTGTAGGTTGGGATTCACCCTGGTGAATGAGAGGGTTGACTCCTTCCACCTACGATTGGTGGGACAGGTTCTAGTGTTTAGTTTAATATAAACAGGTCTGAGACGAGCTACTCCAGTGCAATTAGCACTGCAAACTCAACATGCCGGCTTACAGTTCATGTTTTTGTCCAGATGTCGGTCCAGACATCCATCATTAGGAGACGGCTGGGGATCCGAGCTGCTTTCCATGTCCTTAGCTGTCACAGAGCACAGACAGAAGCACAGTAAGACACACACATAATGTTTTTCTATCTTTACAGAGACTTTGAATTGACTTACATTTATTTTTCATTGATTTCTAAGATCTAACCTTTACTAAACTAAAGTCACACCTAACCAATAATTCAAAAACGGGACTTCTTCTCATAGGGCCCAGGCTTTGGTCAGCAGGTTTTGCTCACCAACATCTCTTCATGTTTCTTTGTCTCTCAGAGAACTTGTGAGTGTTAATGCTGTGCTTCAGGTGATGTCCAGAGTCAACATGAAGCGCTTCTACAAATCAGCCATCACAGTGGTCAGAGCCAACTCATGTCTGCTTATCTTTACACACACACACACACACACACACACACACACACACACACACACACACACACACACACACACACACACACACACACAGAGAAAACTCTCCCATGCTGCCAGCAGCAGAGCCTCGTTCAGTACAAGCAGCCATCTGCCATGACCAATTGAGGTTTTGAGAAGACAGAGCATATACACAACAAAGAAACAGAGGCACTGATGGATTACTTTCAATGTTCATGAAACATCTAAAATAATAAGCGAGGGAAAACAATTCATTGATGGCAGCATTATGCCAGCCGATGTTCTCCAGGAAGAATTTACAACCAAGCGAAATGCCAGACCAGGTGTAGAAAAACAACAGGGAAAAAATTTTTGAAATAATAACAAATAATGTAAATTGGGGATTTGAAGAAGAAAGTGAGAAAAAGTGGTCAGTCTGTCCTCCAGCAGCATAACTACAGAAATAGCTCAGGATAATCTAAGTCAGTGTAACTATAAGTTTTATCCAAAAGAAAAGCTTTAAGCCTAGTATGTTCTTCCTTGTTTCTGATCTCATAAGAAACCTCATGCTGACCTGATTATGCCAGAGAATGTTGGTGAGAATGTTGCTTCATGAGGTCCTTTGTCTTTCTGTTGAATATCTTAATGCTTTCATCTGCACATCTAACACACCAGGCATCGCAGCAGTTTGCAGAACAGGGCTACATGGATCGACAGCAGTTCAGGAAGATATTTGATGAACTGGATAAAGATTGTATCAAGGAGGTAGATCTAGAACTACAGACTCATTCTAAACAGTTGTCCAACAACAATTTGTTAAGATGATTGTTTGGATTTTGCATGTTTTTGCTGCAGCATCCTCCTTTACCTCAGTATACATCTGCAACGTTGCAAAAACTTCAGGTGTTCTTCAGTCACTACTACCTCACTGTCCTAGGAAACCTGGTGGCACTGGCCAATGTCTTATGCATATGTGTAAGTTCTGCACACCTTTACACACATTAGCACATACACTAGTACAGCAGGTAAACCAGTGATGCAACACTTTTGTGTTTCAGACTATCCTGGTTCTGAACTCTGAAAAGTCAACTGAAGAGAGAGACAACTACATCTTAGAGGTGAAGACATTTAACAATGCCTTTGTCACAGCATGACGGTTTTCTTAAAATTTACCATAAAACAGTGTAACATGCCGCAACAACAGAACCCTGGAAAAAAGGAAGTCAGGAATTTAAGATAATGAATGAAAGGGACATTGGAAGGGATTAGGAATGACTGACATGACTGCCGGAAATGGAAATCAATGCTATTTCAAAGATCGTCATGTTTGTCTGTATTGGTTTCAGCACTTACAATCATGTCTAACAAATTTTTATCCCCTTAATGTACAGGTGTCAAACTCCAGTCCTGGAGGGCCTGTAATTTTTAGATGTGCACCACACCAGAATAGAATAATTAGGTCATTAGCAGGTACCACATATCTACACAAGAAGGGGGTAATTAAGCCATTTCATCCAGTGTTTTGTACCTGTGGCACATCTAAAAACTGCAGGACAGTGACCTGTGAGGACTGGAGTTTGACACCCTGCTGTAATGTCAGTTATAACAATTAGTTACATGTCAATGTTTGGAAAATAATAAACAATGATAATTCACCCCAAAAAACAAACTGTTCAGATGTTCTGCTATTTGCATCAACAAAAATAAAAATAAAGAATATATATGCAAGAAGGTGTCCTTATACACTGAACAACTAAACATCCAGTCACTCCAGTGTTTGGTTCCTGCCACAACTCAGCCCACTGCTGATGTTCAGTGAGATATGAAAGGAGTGTATTTTTAAACTTGTATTCTCCTTAAAATTTTTAAGTGGTGGAAAAGAATAATTGCCACTGACTGACCAGTCTCTTAACTCACTGCCAGGTTATCAACCTCTGCTTCATCCTCTTCTACCTTTCTGAAATGAGCGTCAAGATATTTGCCTTTGGATGGAGGGGATACCTGTCCTACAGGAGCAACATTTTTGATGGCTTCCTCACCGTTCTGTTACTGGTGAAAACTCTAGACCCATTTCTTACTGACTCCTATTCTATTTTATGGCTCTGTTAACCTCTTGTAATGGGTAACAGTGCAATGCCCAGCTGGGGAGGAAGGAGAGTGGTACAAAAATACTCCCATTAGGTTTCTGTGGAAATCTGACTGTTACCTTTTAGATTAAACCCTTCATACAATATGGCAGCATCTATGTAAGTTTGGGTTGCAAACATGTTTCTGAGTAAAACTTCAGAACCTGTGAATGATGTCATTCAGATCAAACTAATCAGCAAACTCAGAGGCCATGAGAGTATTTCTGCTTACAGGAAAGTAAAAACTAATACATTATGACTTGTCTGAAAGTCAACATTGTTTCTGAAAGATAATTTACATATTACATTTTATTCTTGTTGTAGATTTCTTACTTTAAAATTTTCCATTGACATCACGTGTTTCTATTATCCCTTTCAGATCCTACAGATTGCTATATTCATCACCTACAGGCTCCCTTATTCCCAGTAGGTTGGCATAGAATCTGTGTGTGTGTGTGTGTGTGTGTGTGTGTGTGTGTGTGCACATGCACGTGCGTGTGTGTGTATTTGCGCATGTGTGTGTTTCAACATTTTTTAGAATTACTCAAAGCTGCCCAATAAATGGTGATTTGTAATTCAGGATGCCTGTGTGACTGTTCTAAGACCTTTCTGTCTATATCTGTACATCAGGTATTCTAAATGACCTGGAAGCACTGAGATCAAATGCAGACTTTTTATTAATTAGTAGAAATTTCAACCATTTGTGTATTTTATATTAAATGTTGACATCTATTCCACATTTCCTTAGCGTGTCATTCTGTTTTTATATGTGACTGAAGGGAGCCTTCATCTCGTGGTGTGATGTCTTTGTGGGAGATGGTTCGCCTGGTTAACATGCTGATTGTCTTCCGGTTCCTGCGCATCATCCCAGATATCAAGGTACTTGCTGGTTGGCTGAATGGTAGAGGACCTGATTTACATAGAGTGTTTTGATAAACATAAACTATTGAAGTTTAGTTGTAATGATTTTCATTTTAAATATTGTCAGCAGTCTGGCTGCACTAAGCTGCCCCACCCAGACGTCTTTTGCCCACACAATTTGTGGAACAAGCAGGATAAAAATATAATCTACATCAGTGGTCCCCAAACTACGGCCCATGGGCTGGATCCGGCCTGCCTCCAAATTTGGTGCGGCCCCCTGAACAATACCTGAGAGTATTTTGATGGTTTTTTCATATACCGTATTTTCCGGACTATAAGCCGCTACTTTTGTCCTAAGCTTTGAATCATGCGGCTTATGTGTGGATTTTTCTTCAACCACCAGAGGGCTCTTTAGCAGGAAGTGAATCATTGGAAGTCAAATTTGGAAATAAAAGAAGAAAACGCCCATTAAAACAGAATTAGGTTTCATAGGGAATGTAAATTTTAGAATGTTGTTGATCAGTTAAACAGCATTGAGGGGAAAAAGAATATTTTTTGTTTTCTAAATAATACTGGGATCATTATGAGAATTTGAGGTATAGATATTAGGATCCAATAGATGGCAGTAGTGTAATAAATCTAGCAACAGGAAAGATACTAAAGTGGACATGGCAATAAACCGAGAGGGTAATACTAATCAAAGGAAACTAAATGGAAATTAATGAAGAACAAAATGCAAGAATAAACTAAGAAACTGAAGTAAATATTCTTGCCATACAGTCCTCTGTATTCAGTTTTGCTCGAAAGGTCTTGTCATACCAATTAATTCCTCTGTATTTACACTATTTCCACAATAAAAGGTAAAATTATATTGTTGAGGTTTGTTGAGACCACATCTAATACTGAGAATAAATATATCTTACAAGCCATAACAGTAAAGAACTGATCACTTATTTTTAATTAGATTTGATATATTTATGTCTTCAATATTATTTTTCATGTCAGTGTTAATGTCATGAGGCTGAGACTCCATGACACTTTCAATTTGACTCATTAGGATTTGATTAAGAACCAGATTTGTTCTTTGTTATTTCTGTCCAGTAAAACTATTAATCTATAATCAATAGTCTATATAAAGATATAATCCATGTTTCTGTCTCATGACA